>PVIU01004145.1:93338-130838 GCA_004026605.1 Ondatra zibethicus
GGAAGAAAGGAAAAAAAATTTTATTTCTTTAATTATGTTCTTGAATGGAAAAAATAAAACAAAACAATGTATGGAAAAAAACAAATAACCTTATGCAATTGAGCAGGTTACATTTATGAATAAATATGTATGTGCAAAAAAAAAAGAGAAGCATGGATAATGAAGCAATCACAAAACCTTAAAAAAAAAAAAAAGAAAAGAAAAGCCAGTGCTCTCTCTGCCTCAGGGTTGCTGTCTCCAGATGTGAGCCCTCAGTTACGGCTCCAGGGCCATGCCTGCCTGCATGCTGCCACAATCCCTGATGTGATGATCATGGCCTAATTGTCTGGAACAAAGAGCCCCAAATTAAATGTTGGGTTTTTTTTGTCTTTTTTTTTTTTTTACAAGTTGTCCTGGTCATGGCACCTTGTTATGGAAATAGAAAGTAAGGCATATTTAGTGAGCCCTGTTCCCATGTTCTGTGTATGTATGGTTCCCCTACTTTCTAGTGCAGGTTGTGTTTTTTTAAAAACAAACCAGCAAAAAGGATGTGCGACGGCTCAGCGAGCCAAGGTGCTGCCACGCAAGCCTGACTGACCTGAGCTCCGCACTTGGAACCCAAGTGAAAAAGCCAGGTGTTGCTGGCGTGGCGAAGCACGGTGCCGCGGAGGCAGAGGGCAGGCAGCTCTGCGAACTGAGTTCCAGGCCAGCCAAGACTGCACTGTGAGACCTTGTCCCCTCTCCTGCAGAAAGGGCAGACTTGGTGACATCTGTAACCCCAGTACTCCTACAGCAAGACAGGGAGTGTGACGGGAGCATCACCCAGAAGCTCTTAGTCCAGCAGAGAAAAGAAAGACTCTGCCTTTAAAGGTACAAGGAAAGAATCAAATATTGTCCTGCACAATCACATGCACCCATGTGCATTCTCTCTCTCCGTCTCTCTCTCTCTCTCTCTCTCTCTCACACACACACACACACACAGACAGACAGACAGATAGATAGATAGACAGACAGACAGACTTTCAGGCTTTAGCGTTTAAAACACCCTTTGGACATTGGCAACCATTACATATCACTCTGCACTGCTTTTAGAACTATGTTATTGGCTAGAGGGGGCAGGGCTGAAGAGATGGCTCAGAGGTTAAGAGCACTGACTGTTCTTCTGGCAGTCCTGAGTTCAATTCCCAGCAACTTCACGATGGTTCACACCCATCTGAGATGAGATCTGGTACCCTCTTCTGGCAGGAACACTGTATACATATTAAATAAATCAATCTTTTTTGTTGTTGTTTTGTTTTTCAAGACAGGATTTCTCTGTGTAGCTTTGGAGCCTGTCCTGGAACTAGCTATTGTAGACCAGGCTGGCCTCGAACTCACAGAGATCTGCCTGCCTCTGCCTCCCAAGTGCTGGGATTAAAGGCGTGCGCCACCACTGCCCAGCTCTAAATAAATAAATCTTAAAAAAAAACAAAACCCTATGTTATGGGCACATCTTTGTTCCTCCGCTTAGAGTCTAAGCTTGAGGAATATGGCAGCTCATGACAACGTGCATCATCATCACACTGTAGAGTAGCTGGGATGGACAACCCAGGTCTTTGTGAGTAAATACCAGGGGCTGCCTTTCTTACGTTCTGGGCCCTAGGCTAAAGGGTTCACGTGGACTCCCTTATCTAAGAAGTAAGTCTATCACAGAGATGCTGGTGCTGTGTCCTGCAATCAAGGAGCAGGGATGTGAGCCCTGGAAGGGGCACGGCTCCAACTGCAAGGTGGCAACAAGCCCCACCTTAGGAAGCTGACGCCTGCAGCCTGGAGTCTTTCCCAGATGTGACAGAGGTGACCATAATGGAAAAGCTGTGTGCTGACTATTGTATGATTTATTTTTTTTTTATTTTTTTTTTAATTTTTTTTTAAAATATTTATTTATTTATTATGTATACAATATTCTGTCTGTGTGTATGTCTGCACGCCAGAAGAGGGCACCAGACCCCATTACAGATGGTTGTGAGCCACCATGTGGTTGCTGGGAATTGAACTCAGGACCTTTGGAAGAGCAGGGAATGCTCTTAACCTCTGAGCCATCTCTCCAGCCCTTGTATGATTTCTTCATGGCAACGAGAAAACAGTTGTGTGGTGCCTGAAGATGTGAGGAACATTTACCTGATGACCGACGGCTCACACGGCATGGAGTGTGCCGCTAGGTGAGCACAGTGCTCCACTGGGAGGCGTAGTGAGTAATGACATTTCAAAACTGACTCAGCTCATCCAAGTCTTCCATGCACCAACTCTGGCAGACCTGGGGGATGATACTCAGGAAGCCAATGAAGACCAGACAGAGAAGCCACACTCTGACACCCTCCCCTGCAGTGGAGATGGGAAGGTTGCCTCATTGGCAACCATGGGAAACCCAGATTAGCTCATGACACTGGGATCTGGTTCCTGGGCAAAAGATTATATTGGCATTTTCTCACTGATACCTTTACCACCTATTACTGCCAGCTCATCAATGCTCCTGGGCCTGATCCAGTGGCAATATGCCTTCACCACCTATGGCATCAGCCCATAGGTCAAGCTGTGGTTTAATATGTATAAACCCATTACTTACACCACAAGCCTACTCAAAGAAGAAGTGTACTCTTTTGTGAACTGGCTGGATTCCAGCAAAGGATTTAAGACCAAGATCTTAATCTCAAAAAAGAAAGGGCCTGTGTAGCCTGCAGGTAGCTAGAAAAGGCCCAGGTCCTTAGTTCCCTGTGTTGGACAGTTTATGTCAACTTGAAACAAGCTAAAGTCATCTGAGAGGAGGGAACCTTAATTAAGAAGATGCTTCCATAAGACCAGGCTGTGGGCAAGCCTATAGGACATTTTCTTAATTAGTGATTGATGGGGGAGAGCCCAGCCCATTGTGGGTGGTGCCATTCCTGGCCTGGTGGTCCTGGGTTCTATAGGAAAGCAGGCAGAGAAGACCTGAGGAGCAAGCCAGTAAGCAGCACCCCTCCATGGCCTCTGCATCAGCTCCTGCCTCCAGGGTCCTGACTTCCTTCCATGATGAACAGTGATATGAAGTGTAAGCCAAACAAACCAGTAGACCCTTTCCTCCCTAACTTACATAGTGTTTCATCGCAGCAACAGTAACCCCTAGACACTTCTCTGCCCCTTGCCCCACATCCCTAAATCCTCCTCTGGCTCTGGAAACCCTGTCTGAAAACAAGCGTTTAATTAGCCCCACAGCAGTGGTACCCAGCTTTGTGTAGGCATCCTCCAGAGTGATCAGAGCCTCTGGCCTTTACTCCCATGTCATTAGCCAGGAGATGGGCGATCATTCTGAACTGTCCCCAGGAGTCCTTGCCCCACTGGGTTGTGACAGCCTCATCTCCCAAACCAGCCGAGACTCCAGGTGTAGCTAGAACTCTCTTATCAGTTTACCCAGCCCTTAACTTCTTAGCAGTGGTTAGAAAGACCACCCACCCCAATAAACCCATGGCTTGACCCAATAAACATCAGTAACACTAGTCAGGTGACCACTTCCAGAACAATAAAAAACACTAACCTTATCAATGACTTGATTGAGGGAACTAGGGAAGTGAATTCATTTCACAGACAAGACAGCTAGAGAGCACTGGGTAGTGGCCTAGGATTTGTGGGGTGTTAAGGGATGAAATGAAGTCACAGAAAAGAAAGTTACTGGGTACCCTTTGACCTCTGACTCTTAGGATGTCACAAGGGTGTCCAAATCTCCACTCACTTTGACAGCAAGTCATCATTATTTAGATTAAGCAAAGTCATCTATTAGGAGCTTCTCCAGTGTCCTGGCTGCTCCCTGTCAAAGACATGAACATCAGCAATGACGGCTCCCAGAGGTGGCCCTCTCCAGCCCAAGGTACATGCTTAAGGCCCCTGCTTTATTTTTGTCACTGTTTTGTTTCTGAAATGGCCTCACTGTGTAGCCCAGGCTGGCCTCCAGTCCTCCCCACTATGGCTGGGGCTGGGATTGCTTCTGTGCCAGCGCTGTATCCAGCAGGGCCCTGCTTTCCGTCTTAGCACGCACTTGTTCCCTTCATGATCCCTTAGAGCCCCCAGTCTCCACCCTTTAGCTCTTTCATCATTTAAGTTCTGTACTCACAGCACATACCACCTTTAGAGAAACAAAGTCAAGTTGCTGTCAATCAAGTTCAGCCCTGCAGCACCTACATACAGGGAGTTCAAACATTTGTTTATGCTCCACCCATGAGGACTCAAGACTAGTTAGCAAACTGTGATGGTACAAGGTAACCAGGGCTGCAGTTCTGATAAGGACAAGGTGTCACAGGCACTCCCTGCCGTGCCCACTTGGGGCAACTGGGATAGCTGTAACCGTGTACTGACGGAACCATCTCTCCAGTCACTGAGAGCAATGTGTCAGTGTGAAAAGGTGAACAACCCCTGATGAGTAACCCAGCCTGGACCTGCCACAGAATGCTTCGCTTTTTATATTAATGTAACGCCTGCGTGCTTGTGTATGTGTTTGTGTGCACACATGCGCATGTGTGTCTGTGTGTGTATGTCTGTGTGTGTGTGCATGGGAATGTGTGTGTGCGCATATGTGTGTGTACTGTGTACATGTGTCTGTGCACACACAGATGCAGAGGTCAGGTGATAACTGTGGGAATCAGTTCTCTTCTTGCACCTTGTGGGTCGCTGAGGCTAGACCTCAAGTTTTCAGGCCGAGCGCCCCAGTACCTTACCCACAGCTGCTCTGGAACGCTTCATTATTCAGCCTGCTCTAACCAGGCGTTCTGTTACTTGTTACTAAATACATCCCTAACTGAAACCCTGGTGGAGCTACAGAAGACATAGGAAACACAGAGCCTACGATAACAACTTCTCCGTGCCCCATAACCACCAGCCTTGTGAACTTGGAAGAACGGAGATCTTGCTAAAGGAAGCATGCCCTCAGGGGAACACCCAGCTTCAAACAAGCAAAACGGCCTAGTGGCCAGGGCTTCGCACAAGAAAGGGGATGGGAAGGAGTGCCCTGTGGTTAGGAAGAGGAAGCTTAGAGCAGAAGGGTGGACGACACCCATCAGGCCTGCCAAGGACCACAGGATGTGAGCAATGGTGGGGTCAGCTGAGCTCAGGGCTCCGAAAAGAACCCTTGAGCTGTGACTTATTGTGGCCGGCAGACCTTCACAAGTAGCAGTCAGTCTTGGTGGGTGGGCAAAGCCAAGCAGCTCTGGATGGAGCCAGCTGTGGTCAAGATTAACCCTCTGCAAGGAAATTCCAGCCCTCTAATTAGCGTCTTGCCTTTCTCGCTCTCCCTGTGCAGTCAAGCTCCTTGGGAAAGCTCTTCACATTTGACATCTTCCCTTGTGAACCTCATTACACTGCCAGCTGCCTACTGCTCCCCCCAGGCCCATGTCACATATGCTCTTCTAAGTGTAAAGAATGACCATGAGTCCCCATCTTTATCTCAATGAGACTCCTGAAGTATCAACGCTTAGTCATGACCTGTCTTAGTTCAATGCCCATGTCTAACTGTTCTTCTTGCCTGTCCATATTTCACTCCCTGGCCCCCATAGGCTTATGGCCATATCATCATACAAAATGCATTTAGTCCAACTTCAAAAGTCCCCACAGTCTTTCACAGTCTCAGCATTGTTTAAAAGTCCAACGTCTCTTCTGAGATTCACACAATATCTTAATTCTAAATCCCTGTAAAATTAAAATAAAAAAGCCAATCACATACTTCTGACACACAATGGCACAGAATATGCATTACAGTTCCAAAAGCGAGGAAGAGGAGCACAGTGAGGAAATACTGGACGAAAGCAAGACCAAAAGCCAGCAGGGCAAACTCCAAATCCTGCAGCTCCATGTCTCATGTCAAAGAGCAGAGATGGCCCTGCCCTTCCATCTTTGCTGACTGCAACACACTTCTTTCCCTTAGGCTGGTCCCACCCCTGTGTGCAGCTCTCCTTGGCAGATATCCCATGACTCTGGCATCGCCAACAACTTGGAGTCTCCAATGCAACCCTGGTTTTTCTTTCACAGTTTCATAAAATGGTCCCTCTGGCCCTCAGTGCAGGGGCTCCCCTACCGCATGCCTGACCATAGCAGCTTTCTGAACTGTGGAGGAAGATTCCACAACCCCTTTACTCCTGTACCCTTCATGCCACTAAAACCAGAACCGCGGGACCCACAGCTGCCAGCCTGGGATGGCACCTGGCCCCTCCTTGAATTACATTTGCATAAGCTTTGATTTGTTGATTTTCTTTAGGAAAAGGTAATTCCACAAGCCTCTTCTATTTATAGATTGCAAGATTAGCTGGGTGGCTCCCATACTTCCATTTCTCCTTATCTCCTTCACCACAAATCATCACCCAGCATTCAATTTCCTGGGCTCCTTTTCTCCTCAAACTGTGCGTTTTGTATTTCTTCTTGCCCCGTTTGCTCTTTCTTGTTGCAGGCTTGCATAAGAGTGATCACTAAATAACTAAGCAACAGAGTCACTGTCTTTATGTCTCCTCTGCCAAGGAAATTAGTCCAAAACATTACAGGTTAGCCTCAGGCAGATCCTTGGGAAGAGAGCAGAAAGTGCCACAAGCTTTGCTCATACAGCACAGGAATGGCCTCTTGGTCCCCTCTGAAATCTCTTGAGCTGGGTCTCCATAGTTCACATGGCTCTCAGCACCACTGTCTTCCAAACTCCTGCTAAGATAGCCCAGTTAAGACCTGCTTTCACTTTTCAAGTCCAAAGTCCCAAAGTCTTCCAAGTTCCTCCAAAACCCAGCATTGTCAGGCCTGTTACAGCAATGACCCACTCCTGACCCCAGCTTTTGTCTTACTTTTCTTTTCTTTTTTGTGAAAAGACATCATGACCAAGGCAACTTAGAGAAAAAAGAGTTTACTGGGGGTTATGGTTTTGGAGGGTGAGGCTATAACCATCTGTGGGAGTGTGGCTCGTGAACAAGCAAGCAGGGTCCTGGAGCAGTGTCTGAGATTTCACATCTTGAGACACAGCCACAAGGCAGAGAGAACAGCATGGACGTTTGAAACCTCAATGCCCACCCCAGCCATACACCTCCTTTAACAAGGTCATACCTCCTATTTTTCACCCAGACAGTTCCATCAACCAAGCCATCAAAGTCTATGGGCCATTCTCATTCAAGCCGCCACACTATCCCTAGTGCGGAGCTCCAACCTAGTCAAGTCACTTTAAAGTGAGCTTCCACTGGGCAGTGGTGGTGCACGCCTTTAATCCCAGCACTCAGGAGGCAGAGGCAGGCGGATCTCTGAGTTCTAGACCAGACTGATCAACAAAGTGAGTTCCCGGACAGCCAGCAGTGTTACACAAAGAAACTCTGTCTGGAAAATTAAAATAAAAAATAAAATACAGTGAGCTTCCATGCTGGTTTCCACTATACTATCCCTCTTTTTCCCAAATCTCTGATAATGTCTTCAATTAGAATTTTTAAATTTTTGTGTTGTTTTTTTTTTTTTAAATCACTATGTTGATTTGGCTGTCCTGGAACTCACTCTGTAGACCAGAATGGCCTCCAACTTCCAGAGATCCACCTGGCTCTGCCTCCTAAGTGCTGGGACCAAGGTGTGTTCTACCACATCCAGCCAATTATGTTTTAGATTTTATTTATTTGTTTATTGTGTGTATGTATGTTGGGGATAAACACATGTGCACCATACATGTTAGGTCAGAAACAACTTTTGGGAGTCTGTTCTTTTCTTCCATGATGTGGATCCCAGGAGTAGAACGCAGATCCTTTACACACTGAGCATCTGGCTCTCCCTATGGTCTCTCCTTCTTGTTCTTCTTGCTTTTTTCATGTTCTACCATTGTTGTGCAATCTTATTCATACATGAGGCTGTAATGATATGATGTGTTGACTGGTTCACAGTGGCTTTCAAAGCCAGGTCACATGGATTCAAAATGCGGTGGTTGTAAGACACAGAATCCTGGGAAGATGTAAATCATGGGGACAGTTTGGTGGCAGAATCCTTACCTGACATGCAGGAGGCCCTGGTAAATCATCGTTCTCACCCCTCCAAGGGAGCCAACTTTCTGAATTGTTAGAATTCACATACACGAACTAAACAGAGGATGTGTGCCTGATATATTTTATTCAGTGTGTTTTGAGATTCGTGTGTGTTGTTGTATGCACCCATAGTTCATTTTCTGTTTTTTGTGGGGTTTTTTTTTTGTTTTGTTTTGTTTTTTTTTTTGTTTGTTTGTTTTTTCGAGACAGGGTTTCTCTGTAGCTTTGGAGCCTGTCCTGGAACTAGCTCTCTTAGACCAGGCTAGCCTCAAACTCACAGAGATCCTCCTGCCTCTGCCTCCCGAGTGCTGGGATTAAAGGTGTGTACCATCACTGCCTGGCTCCATAGTTCATTTTTCTTTTCAAGCAGCATTCCACTGAAAAAACAAAACAAAAGTTTGTCTTTAGTTTGTTTGCCTGCGTGTGCATGTATGTATCTAAGTGGACAGTGCCTGCGTGTGCATGTATGTATCTAAGCGCACAGGCGCATGAGGGCTTGAAGTCAGCATTAGACATCTTTCTCCATCCCTTTCCATCTTGTTTTTTTTTTGTTTTTGGTTTTTCGAGACAGGGTTTCTCTGTAGCTTTTTTAGAGGCTGTCCTAGAACTAGCTCTTGGAGTCCAGGCTGGCCTCGAACTCACAGAGATCCTCCTACCTCTGCCTCTCGAGTGCTGGGATTAAAGGCGTGCGCCACCACCCGGCCAGCCCTTTCCGTATTATATTTTGAGATAGGGCTCTCATAGAGCCTGGACCGGCTGACTGGCCAGCAAGCTCCAGTGACCTGTCTCTCTCTCTCCAACACTGGGGTTACAGGCACGTGCCCAACTTCTGTGCAGGTTCTGGGGACCCAAAGTCATCTTCATGCTTGTGTGGCAAGCATTTAACCAAGTGAGCCATCTCTTTAGATCCTTTGTTTTGTTTTTAATTTTTCAGCAGGACCTCACTCTGTAGCCCATTGTGGGCCAACTCTACAGGCCAGCCTCAGCCTCCTGAGTTCTGGGTGTACAGGGGTGAGTCACTACACCCACCTTCTATGGGGGGTGCTGCTTTATTGAGATGGGGTCTTGCAGTATAGCTCCTCAGGCCCGCTCTAACTCACAACTTCCTACCTCAGCCTTCCAAATTTTGAAATTATCACCATGTTCCATCATATCCAGCTGCCACAGCTCATCTTTTTCTTTTCTTAAATGATGAAACGGTAGACAACAGTAAAATAACCAGTTTAGGGTTATTGGGCAGAAAACTATGATTATTCTGTGTCAAGTCTATGTGAATGTATGTTTTTTTCTCTTTAATAAATAAATAGCTGGAAGTATAACTGTTGCACCATTGATAGGGTGGGTGAATACTTAACTGTATAAAAATTGCTAGGGCTGGAGAGATGGTTCAGCAGTTAAGAGCACTGTTTTTTTTTCCAGAGGACCAGGGTCCAATTCTCAGCATCCACATGGCAGCTCACAGCTGTCTGTAACTCCAGTTTCAGAGGATCCTACACTTCTTCTGACCTCCATGGGCAATGCACACACATAAACAGTGCATAGATAAACATGCAGGCAAACACCTATACATATAAAATAAAAATAAATCTTAAAAATAAAAATTGCTTCCAGACAGTGGTAGAGCACACCTTTAATTGCACTCAGAATGCAGATCTCTGTAAGTTCAAGGTCAGCCTGGTCTATAGAGTTAGTTCTACGACAGCCAAGGCTATCTAAGAAACTATCTTGAAAAACAAAAATAAATAACAAACAAATAAATAAGAATTCCTAAACTGGGTGTAGTGTCGCACACCTTTAATCCTAGTACTTGGGAGGCAGAAGCAGGTGGATCTCTGTGACTTCAATGTAACCTGACTGGACACAGAAACAAGGCAATCTTAAACTGGGCATAGTGATGTAAGCCTTTAATCCCAGTACTTAGAAGGCAGATCTCTGTGAGTTCAAGGCCAGCCTGGTCTACAAGAGCTAGTTCCAGGACAGACTCCAAAACTACAGAGAAACCCTGTCTTGAAAAAAAAAAAAAATAGGGTCTTCCATACTGACCAAAATCACAGGTTCAAGTGCTCCTGTCTCCCTAGCGGGGTAAAGAGCTTGATCTTGATGACAGAAGACGGTTAACACTTTTCATATGCTTTTTGGTCATTGGGCTTGTCACCATATTACAGAAATCTTTGACATATCCTACACACCCATCCATCTTTAGACCAATATTTTGCTTGCTTATTTTCTTTTGAGCTCTTTTTAAATTTTTATTTGCATAATAAATAAATCTTTGAAAAAATAATAAAATAAAAAATAACATGACCCCTGAAGTCTATTTCTGTCCCATGAATCTGTGAATCCCTGTGGCAGAGCCACACTGCTTGATTTCTTTAGCTTGCAAGTCTTGAGGTGCAACAGTGTTTAGTACTGAGCTACAACGTGCAGTCAAATATTGGGAACATTCTTTTAAAAGCTATATTACATTTATTTATTTGTATGTATTTCTGTGGGTGTGTGCATGCCAAGACACATGTGTTGAGGCCAGGGGATGACTTGCAGGAGTCACTTCTCCCTATCCACCTCAGGGGTGCCAGAAATCCAACTCAGGGCATCAAACTTGGCAGTAGGCATCGTTGCCCGCTGAGTCATCGGCTGGCCCCTCAGAGTCTAAGACCATTCTAATGTGAGCTGTTTTCAGATCCGACTTTCTCAGTCTTTGTTCTTGTTTTACATGAGAGTTTCTCCGTGTAGCCGTGACTGTCCTAGAACTAGCTCTGTAGACCAGGATGTCCTTGAACTCAGAGCTGGAATTAAGGGCGAATGTCACTACCACTGTCTGGTCATTACTATCTTTGATCCCACCCTCTTTAGTGTCTCTCATCTGGTTCCCTTAATTAAGTTTTTTTTTGTTTGTTTTGGGTTTTTTTTTTGTTTTTGTTTTTGTTTTTTCAAGACAGGGTTTCTCTGTAGCTTTAGAGCCTGTCCTGGAACTAGCTCTTGTAGATCAGGCAGGCCTCGAACTCACAGAGATCCGCCTGCCTCTGCCTCCCGAGTGCTGGGATTAAAGGCGTGCGCTGCCGCCACCGCCACCACCACCACCACCCAGCCTCCCTTAATTAAGTTTTAAACAAAACAAAGTCCTTTGCATTGCTAAGTGTGTCCTTGGTGATTTGCCTTCTCTAGGTCCCCCCACCACAGTCCCCAGTCTTGAACTCTGCTAAGCCCACGTTTCCTCAGACCCTCTGTCTTTGCCTGTCTCCAGCCTAAAGCACCCATTCTTCTTGCTTGTTATCTCCCTCCCGCTCTTGCAATGTCAAATGACACCACAAGCCTTGCTTTTTCTCGACCCCTTGGCTAGAAATCATATCCTTCCCTGGTTCCCATGGCCCTCTCTGCAAACCTCCATCACAGACATAAAAGGTCTGGGTTATAATTGTTAGTTACCTTATGGAGCATCCTCATTGACCTGTAAACAGTCTACATGTTTTTAACTCTTGACCTTAGGGGCCTACCATCATGCTGGGATACATAAGAAGTGTTTTAGTAAAGAAATGGAATCTGGTCTGCATAGACACTTGGAACAGATTCCTTAATCTCTCTCGCGTCTCTATTTCCTAGTCTATATACTGTATAGAAAACCTCTGCCAGGGGCTGGAGAGATGGCTCAGCGGTTAAGAGCATTGGCTGCCCTTCCAAAGGTCCAAAGTTCAATTCCCAGCAACCACATGGTGGCTCACAACCATCTGTAATGAGGTCTGGTGCCCTCTTCTGGCCTTAAGGAATACATATAGACAGAATATTGTATACATAATAAATAAATATTTTTTAAAAAAAGAAAGAAAACCTCTGTCACAAAGTGACTGCGGGACTGAAGTGGGATATCCATATTCTGCTTTTTGTTGTTGTTGTTGTTGTTTGTTTGTTTTGTTTTCTTGAGACAGAGTCTCACTATGTAGTTCTGACTGTCCTGGAACTCACTATGTAGACTAGAACTCACAGAGATCCACCTGCCTCTGCATCTTGAGTGCTTGGATTAAAAGTGTGAGAATATGGAGTGCACAACTTCCATATTCTATTTCAGCGGCCTGCTCCATGACAATTGCTCAATAAATGTTTGCCCTTTCCTTTTTCCCACTTTCTAGACCTTTCGGAGATACTCCTTCCTACTTACACTTCCTGAACTGACCACTAGGTGGTGGTAGCCCATGGCCTGATGGTCCCAGCACCGCCTCCCCAATGCCCTATCCCAGGCCCTCTCATATTCAAATCAAAAAGCATGAAGGTTAATAATTTGTTGAAGGAGGATATCCTCTCCCGAAACAACTTGGCAGCCTATCACTATTCTTGGCATCCTTGTCACGAACTTCAGAAAGTTCTTACTTGATTTTCTTGTTTAGGTTATAATTCAACTCTCATTTGAAGGTGGGCTGTCTTAAGAAGGTAAGTGGAAGGAGAGACAGAGGAACAATGATTAATGGGTATTGTAGAAGAACCACAGGGAGAAGATGCTTACAGGCACGTCCTTCTTCCTTACCCAGCAGGTAGCCCCAGTTTCCTCACCAGTTATGAGCTGGGGCTGGAATGCCAGTATGCAGGGGAGGGCAGTCAAAGAGGTCAGGACAAAGTTTTTGCTCTCAAGGAGTTTGTGGTCTGGTGGTGGACAAAGAACCCATTAAAATTAAGTGCTAAACTCTAGGTTCTGAGGCCATGGTGAGTACAGCTGAGGTTTGCTCTGTTCAAGGCAGGGTTTTATCATGTAGCCCAGGCTAGTATGGAAAACCCCGTGTGTTCTGGATCATCCTCAAACTTGTGATCCTCCTGCCTCTGTTTCCTGAGTTCTTGGACAATAGGCTTGGGCTACTGTCACACCTGGCTTTTTGAATACAAGTTTTGAACAGCCCAAGATGTTCAGTCCGGGAATAACCGCAAAGGTTTTCTGAGGAGCTGGGGGACAGAGTAATTACAGACTTGGGTAGAAATAAGTATGCTCTCGCCTCCTGGAGCCAGTCTTAGCGGCTCATACCGTGGGACAAACGGAGCACCCAGCCATCAGGGAGATCCAAGACATTAATAAGAAACATGGTCTGGATGGAACAGACAGTGCGGAGGAGACCAAGACGAGTCAGGCTGAAGAAAGGGGGCTGTGGAAAACACGCATACTAGCGCCTCAGTGATTTTAATGGATGGCGCTTATGCCATCGTGTGCCGCTAAAACAGACAGACTTCCCTGAAGACACTGAAGACAAGGATTGCTGCAGTGATTTTTCTTGTGGGGGGTGGCAAAGGGGAGGAGTTTGAAAAGTGACATGCTTACTTTTTACCTTCTTTTTTTGTTTTGTTTTGTTTTTCAAGACAGGGTTTCTCTGTGGCTTTGGAGCCTGTCCTAGAACTAGCTCTTTTTTTTTTTTTTTTTAAGATCTGTGACTATTTTGTTTTTTTTTTTAAGATTTATTTATTTATTACGTATACAACATTCCTTCCATGTATGCTTGCATGCCAGAAGAGGGCACCAGATCTCATTATAGATGGCTGTGAGCCATCATGTGGTTGCTGGGAATTGAACTCAGGAACTCTGGAAGAGCAGTCAGTGCTCTTAACCTCTGAGCCATCTCTCCAGCCCATAATTTTGAGTTAATTTTTTTTTTTTGGTTTTTTGAGACAGGGTTTCTCTGTAGCTTTGGAGCCTGTCCTGGAACTAGCTCTTGTAGACCTGGCTGGCCTCGAACTCACAGAGATCCGCCTGCCTCTGCCTCCCGAGTGCTGGGATTAAAGGAGTGCGCCACCACTGCCCGGCCTTTTTACCTTCTTATACTCTAAGTTTAAAATAATTAAGTATTATCATTTTTGCAATGAAAAGTGAATAAAAATAAAAACATATTCATATTCAGGAGATAGCCAAACCCAGAAGGTAGCAAGTGTCAACTTGTGACCGAGGGCAGATTCTGGAAGGCTATGACTGACGGAAGAGCTCATATTTGATCCATTTGTATTGATTTTCCACTTTTGTTATAATTCCAGCTTAAGCTATTGCTACTTCCTCCTCCACCTTTTGAGACAGGATCTCAGGAGCACAGGCTGACCTGGCTCTGGCCTTGAACCTTAAGAGGGAGGCAAGGTTGCTGGAGGGATGGCTCAGTGGTTAAGAGTCACCTCCTCTTCCAGAAGATTTGGGTTACATTCACAAGGCCCAAGTTGGATGGCAGCTTCAGCTCCAGTGGGGCATCCTGTGCCTTTGGCCTCTACAGGCACCTGTACATACTTACACAAGCATATGCAGAGTTAAAAAACAAAATCTTCAATTTTTCTTTTAAATTTCTACTTATGTGTCTGTGTGTTGGTGTGTGCGCATGTGTGCAGGTGCATCAGATTCCCTGGAGCTAGAATTACAGAAGTTGTGAGCCACCCAATGTGGGTGCTGGGAACTTAGGTTGTCTGGAAGAAAAGCAAGAACCAAGAACTCTTAACCACTGAGCCATCGCCATAGTTCCAGTCCAACATTTTTTCTTTGCTTTCTTTTTTTTTTTTTTTATTGGTGTGTGCGGTGGGCAGCTAGAAAAGGAAGATGCTGAGGCAAAGACAGATTTAGTGAGTGGTGCAGGGGAAATCCAGGTACCCAGTAAGGTTCATGAAAGAGACAAGGCAACACAAGGTAAGAAAGGCCTTGTGAAGAGTCACCTGTGTGAGACAAATAAGTGACAGTCCCTCAGCCTTCAGGCTACACACAGTAGCTCCTGATATCTTTTTCCTGTCAATGTTGCCTGAGGTCTGTTTCAACCAGATTCCATTTGGGCCACAATATTGGGTGGATACCTAGCAGGAAGCCTGTAAGTGTCCACTGAAACTATTTGGTGACTCCCCGCCTGGGCCTGGCACTGTTTAGGCCATGGAAGCTGGAGAAAGGAAGAATAACATACCACCCCCGCTGGGAGAAACCTCTGCTGGTGAAAATGAAGGAAATCTGTGGTCTATTTCAACAGGAAGAAAGAACAGGCCTTGACTTGAGCACAGGCCATCAAGACTGGACGGAGGAAAGATGAATCCTGTGGAATTGGCCTTGAGGTCTCCAGCCTGGGAAACTATAAAGACAGGTAGCCCATGGCCCTGGGCAAAGTCTGTCAGGGCGAAGCTAAAGCTTTCATTGGGGAAAAGGCTCACTGTCATTAATGGACAAGTCCGTCTTCTGTTACTCTTTTCTGCCAGTGACAGGCTGGAGTGGAGGGCCCTCCCTGACTAGAACTTAATAAGGAGATCGAGTTGGCGCACTGGTCCCTAGCCTTTAAACTCGTCCATAGCAGATGATGTCCCCCGCTGAGCTTCCCAGAACTTTCCCTCCAGGTACATAGAAAGTCAAACTCTAAGGGTTACAGCCTTCAACCGATGCCCAGAAGAGGGCAGTGGCCGGAAGCACGTTTACCGGCCCTAGTTAACGCCCGAAGCTTTCTGGACTCCATAGTACCACTCTCGAACCAACCGAGCCTGGGGACAAAGGTCCGGCACTCAGCAGAAAACCCCCTAGAATAGGTGTCCGGGAGCGGAGCTCAACAGTCCCTCGTTCCAGCTCCCTGTAGCTTGGCATCTAAAACCCTGACTTGGTGGGAGGCCGGTCAGAAGGTACCAAAAACAAAACAAACAAACAAAAAAATCTGTGCCCGACCTCTCAGGGCGAAAGGGGGTGGCCCTTCCCCAGCCCCACCCGCTGGTGAGTCACCTCCCTCCAAACCAGAGCCTGCCTCTCCCGCGCCCTGTGCCAGGCGAGCAGGGCTGGGCGGGTACTAAGGTGGGCTCCATCCCTGAGCCCTAAGCGAGCCGGCAAGCTCCAGCGTGTCCCCGCGGGTGTCCCTGTTTACTCTGAGCCCCGCAGCGAGGTGGGGGCGGGTCCACGTGGCCACTCCTTCTCCCCGCCCCTCAGGCCGCAGGCCCCAATCCCCGGCCGGTTCTTACAAAGTCTCCAAATCAAAGCTCAGCCTTCGCCTCACCTTCCCCGCGGACTAGCCACCCCTGCCCCCACCCTAGGCTGGGGAGGCACTGGGTTCCCCAGGGAAATCAGGCCTCCGCCCAGACGTCGGCTCGGGACCCCACAGAGGGGGATCTGAAATCCTGGGGGTGACATTGAGCTTCAAAGAGGGCTAGAGCTCCGCTCTCCTCGACCCTCACCCATCCCACCCTCGGCTCCTCCAGCTCCCGGGAGCGCCGGGAGGTAGACTGCAGTCAGAGGACAGGGCGCCTCGGGGACTCCCACTCCCGGACCGCTTCCCAGAACTCCAAAGCTTGTCGCGCCTCCGACTCCCCCTCCCCAGGGCAGCGCGCCAAATCAGCGCATGCGCATTCTCAGGATTGCCGCGTAGCTCTCCCCCCCACCTCTTTTTTCTTTCCCCGCCCCTTCTCTCCTTCCCTCCTCTCCCTGTCCCCTCCCTCTCCCCTCTCAGCACCCCCCCCGCGGCACTTCAGTCCGGGGGAACAGCGGTGCGAGCTCCAGGCCAGTGCACTGAGGAGGCGGAAACAGGGGAGCCCCCAGTGCTCCATCAGGCCCCTACCAAAGGCACCCCCATCGGGTCCACGCCCCCCACCCCCCACCCCCCACCCCGCCTCCTCCCAATTGTGCATTTTTGCAGCCGGAGGCGGCTCCGAGATGGGGCTGTGAGCTTCGTCCCGGGAGGGGGAAAGGAGCGAGGAGTAAAGCAGGGGTGAAGGGTTCGAATTTGGGGGCAGGGGGCGCACCCGCGTCAGCAGGCCCTTCCCAAGGGGCTCGGAACTGTACCTTTTCACCTACGCCCCTGGTTCGCTTTGCTTAAGGAAAGGGTAAGAATAGAAGAGTCGGGGAGAGGAAGATAAAGGGGGACCCCCCAATTGGGGGGGCGAGGACGAGAAGTAAGAGGACCAGAGGGTGGGGGCTGCTGCTTGCATCGGCCCACACCATGCTGACCCCGCCGTTGCTGCTGCTGCTGCCCCTGCTTTCTGCTATGGTCGCCGGGGCCACTATCGATGGTGAGTGAGATTCCGCGGGCCCCCTTGGAACCCTGGGGGCTCCCCCTTCCCAACCCCCACTCCTGCGTCTGGATGGGGAAGGGAGACGCGGGAGGGGGTGCCTTTTGTTATCCCAGTCCAGCTGACACAGCAGCGGCCTGACTGGGGGCGGGGATGGGGTCTGATTTGGGGGATGGGAGCCTGGGACAAATGATGCTTCCAGGGCCCCCCAGCTCAGACAAAGACCAGAGGCCTGGCTAGGGAAGGAGGGCTCCCCCTTTTCTGATCCTGGGATTGAGAGGCCTTCTCTTCCTATTTCTGGTCGGGGAGGGCCTATGCCTTCCCTACATCCTCCCCCCTCCCCCCCATCTGAATTGTGAAGGAATCCGGATTTGCTGTGTACCGCTGCAAAAGGGGGCGGAGGGCCTTTTCCAGTGGACTCTGAAGGCTGGAAGGCAAAGCTGGCTAGGGGTGCCCTGCTGGCCAGAGGGCAGGCAGGCCGAGAAAGCCGTGGGTGGGGATAGGGAGGGCCCCCTGTTTGGGTGTGGAATGAGCCCTGCATCCCAGGCATAGAGGCCTCGGTCCAAAATCCAGGGCTGTCTGCCTTGGTTCCGAAGTGAGCGCTCCCTCTGATGGCCTCTGTCAATAGCGGTGTTGAGGCATGGAGGGGCCTGGTGATGCTCTTGTCTGAATTTCGCTTCTTAATTCCTGGGAGCTTTGAGATGAGAAAAAAATCAGATGTCATCGTTGTGGAAGAGACTGGAGAATGGTCTGGAATGCTGGGGAGAGGGTTCAGAGGAAGCCGATTTCTGGCTTGATCACAGTTTGGATTGGAAGGAGAGCTGGCAGTTGGATGGGGGGTTATGACTATGCTCCCGCACCCCAATTCCCGCTCATTTAGTAAATGCGTTAAACCCAGCCCTCCCTCGCCTCTTACACTTTATATAGTAGTTAAGCTTGGACCACTGTGTTCTTTTGGGAAACTGTGTGCCCCTCCACTCTTCTGTCAGCTGTTTTCCCTCTTGCTGTGAGTCACCAGTTCAAGACTTGCCCAAGCTTTCAACTGGGGGTCATGGGGTTGAATTGGGCTGGGCCCCTAACTTGAGAAGGGGTGAAATTCGTTACTTCCTGTCAGGTTTGCCCTCCCACTGGGGACAACAGCCTCAAAGCATCAGACACCCCTCCTCTGTCTTCCAGATCTTGCTGCCAGGCTGGGATTGGGAAAGTTTTTCTCTGAAATCAGATTATGTATTCTCCTCCCCTTCTCTACTTGTTTCCACTGGGAGAGGAGGGCAAGAGGGTCAGGAAGCAGCTGTGCCCGGAAAAACAGTTTACTCGGTGGTCCTCATGTCATGTTGGGGACTGTCCCGTCTGGCTACCACCCCTAATCTTCTGCCTGTGATCTTCCCTGAAAATCCTTCACACAAACTTGTGCGGCCACCCTCTGCCCTTCATGCCCCACGTCATCTTGCGCTTTCTTCTGGGTCTCAGCCCTGTGAGGGGAGAGGGGAAACTGAGGCAAAGAGCCCTGTGAAGGGAGGTGGGTGGAGTCAGGTAAGAGCAAAGGCTGTCTGTGGAGGGCGGGTCACTCCAGGGAGCCTAAATGCTGCACTAGGTGGATTGATTGGAGGTGACTGAATGAGGGAGTCTGACACGTCTCCTTAACTGTCACCTCTAAAACTCTAGCTCGTAGCCACTCTCCTCATGGCCCCACAGGGTAAGGGTAAAGGTCAGCAGTCAAATATTTGTCCTAGTACACAGGATGCTGTGTCCATCCCTGTCGAGAAATACAGTCCCCAGGGAAGGGATCACCTCCAAGCATATCCATATTCTTCTCCTGGGGAGGAAGGGCGAACCTGTAGGAGTTGGCGCTTTAGACTCTGAATGTCCTTCTTGGCTTTCCAGAGAAGGGGTCTCCTGCTTTGACTTACCTGACGGTTTAATTGCCCTTCCTGCTTCTTGGGAATAGCTCTAGGGGCCTTTCCCCCTATTCTTTACTCTGTCTGAAACTCATACCCGAGTCCTCTGCATTGTGGGATGAGAGGGTTCAGCCCCTCCTAGTGAGCCAAGGAGGCTGGAGAAGATGATGGAGAGAAGGGTCACTGAGAGCCCTGCTGAGGAGAAGGGGCAGTTAGTGCTGGAGGGAGAGCCCCAGGCAGGCAACTCAGGGAAGTCTCCTCTTCCCAGCTCTCTCCTCTCCCACTTGAGCTAGTGGTGTGTTATTAGTTGCTAGGGAAGGTGGACAGTTGA
Source organism: Ondatra zibethicus (assembly GCA_004026605.1). Lineage (NCBI taxonomy): Eukaryota > Metazoa > Chordata > Mammalia > Rodentia > Cricetidae > Ondatra > Ondatra zibethicus. The sequence goes on from PVIU01004145.1 coordinate 112,541, forward strand.
AGTGAGTTAGGAGGTTGACGTGCTAGCCTCCTGGCTCCCCGAGAGAAGGTTCCAGTGTCCATTCCCCCCTGCTCAAACCCAAATCCTAAGCATCCCTCCATGGCTTCCTCTTTCGAAGGCAGACACGTGCAGCAGATTCATACGGGCCATTATTGGGGAGCAGCTTCACAAGACTTTTTCTTCCAGTCTTCTCAGTGCTTTTGTGTGTTTGTTTTTGTTTGCTTTATTATTCTCTATCTCTCCACTTTTCTGGGCCTTCCAGCCATGTCACCCAGGGCCCAGCCTAACTCAGATCCTTTCCAAACCCACACCCTCTCTCAACGCCTTCCTGAGGTTGGGCACAGCTCAGGGTGGGTGGCAGAGCAAACTTAGCGTGCCTAAGGCCCTCAGTTTTGTCCCCGGCACCAACAAACTCACCTCAACCAGCCGTTGCTTACCTTTGCAAAGCCCTTCCTCACTCCAGTTTTACTCTTTCCTGACTTGACCCTGCACATATGAGCCTCCAGAGTTTATTCACACACACCCTGGATTTTCTTCTGGGGTCTTCCCCACCCCTTGGCTTCCTTTCTCTGCCTGTGATCCAGATCTGAGTAGGGGGCGCTTGCTTGTCCTTGGGGAACCTGGGACTGCTGGGTGGGACTATGCAGGGGGTCCCTGAGCTGGTGGTGACTTGTTCCAGGGAACCTGGTCCCCCCCCCCCCGTGTTCTGTCCCAGATTTCAGCCTCGTTAGCAGGATCCTGCATTGTTTGGAGAAGGAAGCTGTTGGCTCTGGAGTGTTTCCCGTGCTGTGGCCTCATGGCACAGTGTAGAGCCTCCCAGAAGGAGGTGAAGGGTAGGGGAGAGGAGATTGTCCATCACACTCCTGTGAGATGACAGTCCCCCAGGCCTGACTCCCCAGCTTTCCCACCCCTTCTCTGAGAAGCAACAGAGTCTAATCTGGACTCCCTTAGGTCAGAAGTTGTTGTGTTGATACTCCGTCTCCCAAAGTCTGGATATGTGCTGCGCTGTGTCTCAGGTCATTCTCTGGGTTCACCTCAGGACAGCTGTGTCACCCTCTGCACAACCTCTGCATTGTCTTTCCTGAGCCCCCTTCCTGTCTTTTCTGGCTGCCTGCTTTGCTGTCTGTCCATCTTCTTAATGGTCTTCCAGAAGCTCTGTGTCTCTGGCCCTCTTGGTTCTTAACTTTTATTTGCCATCCTTTGCAGTCTCCCCAGCCTCCCCAGCCCCTGACTGTCTGTTCTCAGTCACTGTCTTACTGTCTTTTGTCTCTGCCAGTCCCCTAGTCTCCAAAGCTGTCTGGTAGTGGCTTCTCTTCCTGCCCCTTACATTTGCTTATTCCTCCCTTCTTGGACCCAGATTGTCCCCTTCAACTTCCCCCGAATTCCTCTCTTCTAACCCCCTTTCACTGATCTTGGAAATTGGCATTAGGGCAAATATTTCTGTAACAAACAAACAAACAAACGAAAACCCCTTGATTTGCGTGTGTGTGTGTGTGTGTGTGTGTGTGTGTGTGTGTGTGTGTGTGCATGCTCACTTAAAGGGGGAATTGGAGGTGAGACTTCTGGTAGAGCTGCCTCTCAACAGGAGTTTGAGAACTGAAGGAGGTCAGGAGCTCAGAGCTTCCCTGCTGCTGAGAGCAGGCCATGTGGGGCACGGGGGAGGGCTAATAATGGGCTCAGCCTTGGGAGAGATGTGTTGATCTCCGCTGGCATTCAAGGGGATCTGGATTTTATTTGTGGGGAAAGGAGAAGACAAGGTCGTGGGTCAGGCTAATGTCCTGAGTCAATATTGACTCAGGACGGAAGAGGAGACCCTTCTCTTCCCCTGGTAGCCCCCAGCGGTCCAAGCCACCCTGTCTGTCCATCTGTCCCAGGCCGCAAAGCAGAGTTCCAGACTCAGGAATGACAAAAATGTGTCTGAACCTCACTGAGCTGCGGGAAGGAGCCGCTGGTAACACCCAAAATACATAAAATTTGGGGGAAAAGCTCTCTGTTGGGCCGGAGGCCTTTGCTGCCCTGCTCCCAAATGTTTGAAAGCTCGGATTCCTGGAGTCTGCCCCAGCCCTTCTCACTCCTCTTGTTCCCTTAGGTTAGCCATGTGGTTTCCCTTAGAGAATGTCCCCAGACCCAGCCGAGACCTAGCCCTGTCTCTGCTACCTCACCTTCCAAAAGGCCCCAGGGTCACTTTCTTGCTGTTCCTGCCTTCCCTCTCCTTGTCCTTCGGGAAGAATGTTTGAGGTTCCCAGGGGTGGTTGAAGGACAGGTCCCTGTACTTTGGAGAAGTCTCTGTCCAGGGCTTTCTTCTCTCCCTCCTCCCTAGCCAGAAATACTGGCCTTCTGTCCCCACCCTACCCGAAGGTCCCAGAGTGGGACAGAGGATGATAGCCAAGGCTTGAGCCCAGGCAGTGGGGTCTGTGTTGTGTCTGGATACACACCCAACCCCACACCTCCTGCCCTGGCTCCAGCTTGGTGGCCCTGGGGGCCATGGCTGGGCTGGGTGCCTGGTTGGGGAGGGGCAGGGTGTTGGCCAAGTTAGCATGGCGGTCACATCTCCAGGCAAAGCTGAGAACAGACGGCCCCTGTGTCCCCGTGCTCCTTCTGCAGCTTGCTCTCCCTCCTCCCTCTCACGCCCCAGCCTCTTCTGTCCCATTCCTGCCTCTCTCCTCCATGCCCTCCTCCCCAGAGGCTACCCAGTCTGTGCAGTCCCTGTTCCCTTCCCGCTGCCAAGGGAGCCATGTTTCTTCCTCTTCCTCCTCAGTGTTCTCTGTAAGATGGGACTGCACTAACAAGCACCTCACGGCTTGACAGTAGGACCCCAGAGCTTCAGATCTGTGTGTGGTACTCAGTGGTCACCAGGCTGGAGCAGGCAGGGACTCTTCCTAACCTATGCTAATCTTGCTCCCCATCTGAAGGCTCTAAGGGTGGGTTTTTTGAATGTTGGGTTCAGAGGCAGACAATCCTGCTGAGGGCATCTAGGCTGGCTTGGCCTTTAAGGAGATTATACATTTCCTCCCCCCACCCCCATCCCAGCTCCCTTCCAGCTTGGAGGAGGCTTCACTTGGCTGTGGAGACTGCCCCAAAGTAGGTTATGTGTTTTCCTTCTTCTCCCCCGAAAGGAAATCAAAGGCAGGCTTCAGCCTTCTCACTCAAAATTCCTAGGGCTTTCTCCACCATGGCTGACAGGAAGTTCTTCCACTTATCCCTCTTCAGTTCTGCTCTCCTGGCTCGCCTGAGAGACATGCACCCCCACACCCACCTCACCCCACCCCCGCCTGCCCCGTCCACCCTCTGCCCCTGAGCCTGAGCAGGACAGGGTCTGAGCCCTCCTCTTCCTTTCAGGGAGGGAGGGGAGCCCATCCCCCACTGCCCTCCCTCCACAAGCACATCTGGTTTGTGAATCTCTCTCATTTCAGCCTTTGGAGTTTGCCAGCTGCTGTTTCCTCTGTCGAATTCAGGCCAAAAATGGGGGTGGGGGACAGTGGGGGAACCAAGTGAGGGCCAAAGGAGGGGATCCGTGGCTGGGACGTGGAAGACAGAGGAGGTTAGAGTGACCAGCCAGTGACCTCAGACCCTGGCTGTGAGTTCTGCCCTGGGGAAAGCTGGGGCATGGGCTCAGGCCCAGGTGGGGAAGGGAAGAATTGTTCTCGGTTTGGTGTCTCAGCGGTCCATTTCTGAGTTCCAAACATCCCATCTGCCTCTGAGTCCCACTGCAGCCCCCCCACCCCACCCCGCGGCCTGGCTGGCCAGGGGAAGTGACGGTCTTCAGCATGCTAACTAGGTTGGCGGGCTGTTTCCCCCGGGAAGACCTCACAGCTGGCCCAGTGGGGCAATGAACTCAGCATTATCCACCTCCTCAAGGGGCCTTTATTCCCGGATCAGGGTAGGAGGGAGGGAGGGGGACTCCAAGGGGGCCTGGCCAGGCCATCCTTGATGTGTTTCCTGAATCAGCTCTGGTTCTGGCCAGGGGCCTGGGTACAGTCCTCCCTGCCAGAGATGGGGATGAGGGAGACAGGGGCCTGGGTACAGTCCTCCCTGCCAGAGATGGGGATGAGGGAGACAGAGGCCTGGGTACAGTCCTCCCTGCCAGAGTTGGGGATGAGGGAGACAGAGGCCTGGGTACAGTCCTCTCTGCTGGAGATGGGGATGAGGGAAACCGGGGCCTGGGTATAGTCCTCTCTGCTGGAGATGGGGATGAGGGAAACAGGGGCCTGGGTATAGTCCTCTCTGCTGGAGATGGGGATGAGGGAAACAGGGGCCTGGGTATAGTCCTCTCTGCTGGAGATGGGGATGAGGGAGACAGGACATTTCGGTGAGGTCACTGGACTCTCTCCTTCAGAGCCCTGACACACTTTTCTTACTCTTGGCCCTGTATTTGAGTTAGTGCTGTACAGTCTCCCCAGGAACTGTGGCTCCTGAGGGGTTCATGACCTTTGCACCCATCTTGGTGCCTGGTTCAGTGCCTGGCACAGAGCTGGCCTCCAGTATGTGTCAGAGGAACAGAAACAGGCTTGACCCAGGTGGAAGAAAAGGAGATGAAAAGCTGGGAGATGGGATCCCTGCCCTGATGTGGGTAAAAGACTCCTGTGCTGGCCATGGCAACAAGAGCCACAGGTGACTAAGGGCCGCACTCTCTAAGAGACTAGAGACATGGGGCTAGAGAGACGACTCAGTGGTTAAGAGCACTGGTTGCTTTTTCAGAGGGCCTGAGTTCGATTCCCACCACCCAAAAGCAGCTCACACCCATCTGTAAGTCCTCTTCCAGGGGATCCAATGCCCTCTTCTGCCCTCCTCAGGCACCAGGCAAACATGTGGTGTACAGACACACATGCAGGCAAAACACCCATCCACATAAAATAAAACTTAAAAGAGAGGGAGAGAGAACCTAATGTCAGCGGAGCTGAGTCTCAAGGTTTTGTCACTTGCCACATGTGTGATTCTGGGCAGGTCTGGCCCAGAAGCTCTGGGTTAGCAGCGCTCTGCTTGTCATCCTGGGAGGAAGACTAAATGAGATGGAAAGAGCTGATTGATCGTTGCCCCCCTCCTCCTTTTGCACATAGCACTGGCAGCCGTCGCTGACGTAACTCTGCACTGGGCATGAGGGTAAAGGATGGGATGAGAGGAATTAATGCCAGGTGGTTCCCATGCATGGAGTCATTCCACAAGTGAAGGACATCAGAATTAGTTCCTGTAGACCAAGCCAGCCAACACCCTGGCTCTGCTGGGGAGTAATCTTAGATCCTTCTTATCTGGTAGAAATCTCGTGCTTTGTGATTTGGTCAACCAGGGAAGCTGTGTCTTGTGGAAGGTGAACCTTCTACCCTCTCCCATCCTCCTTGTCTGGCCCCGCCCGGCCATCCTCTGCAGGTAACATCTCCCAGCCACACTGTGTGCCAAGGGCACCTCCACAGTTCTCACGTGGGGTCCAGTGGTAAGGAGTTGGAGCTGGGGTGATAGGCCAAGAGGCCAGTGGTGTCCCTGAGGTCAGAGACACGGAACAGCTAGGAAAGGCCATCTGTGGGCTGCCAGTGGGAATAAGAGGACCGTGAAGAAGCATAGCAGAGGCCTCTGCCCTTCCCTGCTGTCACTGTTAGCAAGGTCAGGGGGCCTGGTGTCTGATGAGAAAACTAGAGCAGCAAAGCCCTTGACCCTGAATCCCTGGGGTGGAGGGGCACGCCACACAGACAGCCTGGAAAACTTGGAAAGGGGCCATAAGACCCTCTTGGATTCTTCTCCTTTGCTGCAGGTGCATGGTACGGAGGATTGATGCCGGGGAAGAAAGAGTCCTAGGAACCCCCAGGGTCCAAGAGTTGGTTTCCATCCTTCCTTTACATTTCCCCTTTCTTTCCTTGACTTTAGCCCCTAAAACGTGCAGTCCTAAGCAGTTTGCCTGCAGAGACCAAATCACCTGCATCTCGAAGGGCTGGCGATGTGATGGGGAAAGGGACTGCCCAGATGGCTCCGATGAGGCCCCTGAGATCTGTAAGTACCTTTTCTGGGTCCCTCTCTCTAAACCCTGGGCTCTTCTCTTTCCTTTTGTGGGGTGTTTGGGATAGGAGCAGCCCATTTCTAGCCTGGCATGGACCTTGCTCTGTGGTTGTATCTGCCTGTGACACAGCTAAACGTGTTCTCTCCTGCTTCTTCAAAGTACCCAGCATGGTGTGAGTAGCAATGGTATCTTGGATTTCTCCTTTGGCTGCTACATCCCCAAGGCTGTTGGGGGCAGTACCCTCTGGGCTGCACCTTTGCCACAAGGAGATAACCACTCTGCGCTTTCCTCTGAGAATTTTCTTCTTCCCAGATTTGAACCTTCTCTGGCATTCGATGAGCCGCCTTCAGGTTCTGCCAGGCACCCTTCTGCCCTTAGTCTCCCAGGCCAAAGGCCACTGCTCTTTTTTAGTCCCTGTACCAGAAGCCCCACCCCTGTGCCCTTTCTGACACCCCGCCTTCCCCTGCCCCCAGTAAGTGGTGTAATCAGAGGCAGCTGTTTAAACTGGGAGAAAGGTCCCCACCCAGCCTTCACCCTCCCAGTGGCCAGGAGGGGCTGAATTGGGTGGAGGACTTGCTGCAGGACCTGGGGTCTCTACCTTCAGTATCTCCCCTGCATAGCCAGTCCTGTCTTTTCCCCTGAGTTTCATCCAGCTCTGTTCCCATCCTGTGTCCCTTCTAATACCTCCAGCATGGTTCTCAAGGGTAGTGTTCAGAGTGGAAAGAAAGCCCCCTGTTCTTCACCCCTGCGCCTGCCCTGGAGGAGTAATCACTGGGGTATTAGGCCTGGAGCCTCCTCTTGTCTCTACCACTCCCCCCTCCATGTTTCTAACCCTGTGCCTGTGTGTTGGAAGGAGAGAAGGCCACATGGGGGCTGGGAGAGTTTGTACTCTTCTGTTCACTCTTCCTTCAGTTTGATGCAAACCCTATTTTATTGGATCCCCACACGCCTTCACACACACGCATTCCCCTGGACCCTAATAGACACACACAACTCCACCTGGTACAAACACCCACCAGACAAAGGCTCAGGTCATTTGTATAGCCCACATGCTCCCAAAAGTGGCTGCAGAAACACTCAAGCAGGGCCAAGCAGTGGTGGCGCACGTCTTTAATCCCTGCACTCGGGATGCAGAGGCAGGTGGATCTCAGTGAGTTCGGGACCAGCCTGGTCTACAGAGTGAGTTCCAGCACAGCCAGGACTGTTACACAGAGAAAGCCCGTTTTGAAAAACAAAACCAAACAAAAAGAAGCATTCAGACAGATACCCAAACACATGTAGTAGTAGCACACAGCCCCAGATAGGCTCACAAAAAAGATGGTATAGAAACCTCCTTGCCCAGAACCTCTTTCACTCCACGCCTTACGCGAACCTCTCCCTGCACAGGCGGGGTCAACACCAGCATGGACACACCCTTTCGTACCTTGCCTGTTGGGGCCGTTGGTGTCATCTCATCCCTGTGCCTGGCAACAATGGAAATGAAGAAGGACGTTATCAGTAGACCATAACGTTTGAACTCTCTAGATCATCCCATTAGGCCTTTGCTCTAGGTTGGAAGTCTCGAATAATACTGCTTAAAAAAAATATAGTCTAAGTCGTGTACACAATTCTGAAATTTCCAAAAAAGGAGAAAGCTAAAATTAATTTGAATATTTTTATCAAACGCATCCAAAATATTATTTCAATGTTAATTTTACCTGTATAAAGTTATTAGAGATCTTTTTGCCTTCTTTTGATATTTGATATAAAAAACTAGTATATATTTCATATGTATATTTTGGATTTTTGTTGCTGTTTTTTGACACAGGGTTTTTCTGTGTGGCCCTGGCTGTCCTAGAACTCACTCTGTAGACAAGGCTGGCCTCAAACTCTGCCTCCCGAGTGCTGGGATTAAATGTGTGCACCACCACGCCCCTAGCTTCATATGTAACTTGGCACACTTCAGTGTTTGAGGGCTGCATATGGCTCTGTCTATGAACTGGCTCACTTCTGGACTTGTGCTTCCCCCGACACCCAGCTCTGTATTCTGGAAACCGCAGGAAGGTGGTTTGTTTCTGTTTATCGTTTGAACTCCCTTTCTGCCAGGGACTGTGTTTCCTTGAGCTCACCCAGACCTTTCACTCTGCCTCCTGCCTGCTCCTGATTTATAGACTATTGAGGCTATAGGGTCCAAAAGTATGGGACGTTTAGGGTGGGCCCTAGCTTTCCCTTCACGTGGCTGTCAGGTGTGTAGCTGCGTTGTGAGTGCTGCAGCTGGGGGCAGAAGGGTCTACCTAGTCCCGACGACGTCTTACCTTGATTTATCCCTTGCCTACCCCACACAGTACAGAGTCGGCTAAACAACTACCTCAGGTGGCTTGGTCACGCCATCACATCTGTTTGCTCCCAGGTCCCCAAAGTAAAGCCCAGAGATGTCAACCAAATGAACACAATTGTCTGGGGACCGAGCTGTGTGTTCCCATGTCTCGTCTCTGCAACGGGGTCCAAGACTGTATGGACGGTTCAGATGAGGGTGCTCACTGCCGAGGTAAGGGCGCCACGTGCTCTTCTGTGTGTAGGTATGTGATCCCTTGACGCAACATCTGGTGGGATGTTACCATCCAAGGACCATCCTTGTACTTTGGTGGGTATGAGATCTTGTCCTGTTCCCATGCCCAGACTTGTCAATGAAATTACTGGGCCCCTTGGGCTTGGAGCTTGATCAAACAGCCCTATGGGCTTCAGCTGTGGGCCAGACTGAGCCGTTTCCCTCTGGCTGTGTGTGCTCGGACAAGTCGCCTCTCTTCAAGCCCTTCTCAACTATTAAATGAGAAGTCAGCATTTTTATACTGTTTTTAGTAGTGGGCTGCTTTCTTCAGATGCTTTCCTACATGACTCCTGGGTCTGAACAGAGGAACGGAGCTGATATCGTCAGAGCTAGAGTTAGATAGGGACCTCTTGGTTCACTGACCCTACCAGAGTCCTAGAAGGTATCTTTCACAAACCGCAAATCTTCCCTTCCACACATTCTCAAAGCCATTCAGACTGAGGAGGGGACATACAGTTCTTGTCTGTGGTAGTGGTTTAAACAGATTCCATGATGTAGAAAAATGACAAACCTTCAGGCCTGGCTGTTGAGAGAAATACTCACCTCTCTTCTACCCTGGGTCCTGGGCCTGGAGCAAGCAAAACCTTTGACAGGCCTTGAGGGGGGGCAGTTGTGAAGGCGGGGCCAGTGTCATATGTCATACACATGTTAGAAAACATCTGTTTGTGGGAGGAGACACATCTGGATCCTTTCACTCGGGCAGGGACTGTGGAGCAAGGGGATTTGTGGGAGATTTTTTTTCTCCTTTCTTTTGGCTGATTTCATGTGGAGCTCTTGGGATGAGATACAGAAAGTAAGTTGAGGGCTAACTTCAGCCCCGTGGTCGGTCTTAATCAGCGTTGTATGCTTGGGTGTGCTTCCTTTTCGAATACCTTTTTAGTTGCATAAACAAATAAACGAAAAACTTGGCTTGGACCCTCCCCAGATATTAGAGAAGCCCACCCGCCCACCTTCAAGGCTACCATTCCAGATTTCCCACAGTAGGCAACATTTACCCGCCTGGCGAAAGACTAGAAAGACAGGCGGTGTGTTCGGACTCCCTGATCAGAGGGAGGCAGAAAGAATAACTCACACACACACCCACACCCACACCCACACACACACACACCCACACCCACACACACACACACACACACACACACACACCCGGCAGGCTTAGTGCTTGAAACACCTTAGCCTCTCCGCAGTTCCCTCCTAGGTGGGGGTGTGAAGTGCTTGGACAAAGGGGTCTTTGTGGGCTAGTCGCCTGGCCCCAAGCAAGCCCTTAACTGGGTCGCTGGGGGGGGCACAATTGTCCTACCTCTCCCCACCCCTGCCTTACCCCCTCTGTCTCCCCTGTAGAAGTGGGTCATGGCAGAAGGAGGAACTCATCTTCTTCCTCCATCTGGACTCTGGATCTCCCTTCTGACTTAGGACAGCACCCATAGTTCAGAGGGCAGAAGCAGTTGCATTGCCCACCCCCTTCTTCACCCTCAGCGGAACGGACATGGTTTGCTCCCTTCAGGTGCAAACACAAGGCACACGAAAGGAGCAAGACTCACTGCCTCTTCCTATTGACCCTATGAAAATACCAGATGCCGTCTTAGGGAGCCAGGGATGGTCCAGAGTGACGGAGCAGGAAGAGACGGGTGTCAGGCCATGGTTGGCTGTGTGACCTTGCGCCTGCTGCATTGGCCCTTTCTGGGCTTTGCAAAATAATGCTCCTGCTTCCTAAGCGTCCTCCCTCTCTGGCACTGTGGCCTTTACTTCAAAGCGGTTTCAGGAGAGAGGCTGGAGATGGGGGAAGGTTGCTGTCTCGGGGTGGCCTGACTGTGTCTCTCCTGCCTCTTGCAGAGCTCCGTGTCAACTGCTCTCAAATGGGCTGCCAGCACCACTGTGTCCCCACACCCAGTGGGCCCACCTGCTTCTGTAACAGCAGCTTCCAGCTGCAGGCGGATGGCAAGACGTGCAAAGGTATTTGAGCACGTGTGCGGGTGTATGGAGGGGGCTGGCTGCCAGGTGGGTTGAGGCAGGAGGATGTCTGGATGTGGTGTGGCTGTGAGCCCTGAGCATTGTTTTCAGTGCGCCTCTAAAAAGTCTTTGAAAAATTGTAGGTTGCACATGAATTTTGTTGTAAAAAAAAAAATTAAAACATTAGCCAGATGGTATGGCTCACACCTGTAATTCCAGTACTTGAAAAGCTGAGGTAGGTGGATTACTATGAGTTCCAGGCCAACCTGGTCTACAGGGTAAAAACCTTTCTCAAAAAGATCAAAGTTGGGCCATGGTGGCGCACACCTTTAGCACTAGGGAGGCAAAGGCAGGGGGATCTCTGTGAGTTTGAGGCCAGCCTGGTCTACAAGAGCTAGTTCCAGGACAGCCAAGGCTAAGGAGAAAACCTGTCTTAAAAAAACAAAAGAAGAAGAAGAAAAAAAGATTGAAACATTACAGCTAGAACAAGCTTCCTTAATGAATTCTCTTCACTTCTGATCCCGTTCCAAGGTACAATCTCCTAGCCGTGCGCTCTGCCCCTTTGCAAGCCCTGCGTTGTGTGCGTATACTCACCAAAAATCTAATTGCAAATCTTGCTTATGTGTGTGTTTCCATGAGTAACACCACATTGTATGTATCATTTACAGTGTTTCTCACTCCTCAGTACATTCTAGGGCTTTTCCCCTACCCCCCCCCATGGTAGTTTGTAGCGATTTACCTCATTCACTAAAAAACCACTGTGACGTGTAGCTCTTACCACAGCTTACTTGGCCATTTCCCTATTGATGAGTAAGATGTTCCCAGTCTTTCGTCTGTCGCAAACAATGCAGACTTTTCTGTTTTAAACTTGCCTGCCTCATGGCTGCACAACCACGACCTCCTCGGTGTAGCTGACCCTGCCCACTCTAAATCATACCCTGCAATCTGGCTTTCTCCTTTTTTTTTTTTTTAAATATGTATCAGTGTTTGCCTAAGTATATTTATGTGCGACACATGTATACCTGGTGCCCCTGAAAGACAGAAGAGAATGTTGGATCCCCTGGAACTAACATTATGGATGATTGCAAGCCTCCATGTAGGTTCCAGGAACTGATTTCAGGTTCTCTGCAAGAGCAGCAAGTGCTCCTAACAACTGAGCCACCTCTCCAGCACCTCTGTCTTTTTTTTTTAAAGAGATTTATTTATTTTTCTATGTATAAGTGTTTTGCTTACATGTGTATTTGTATACCATGTGTGTACTTGGTGCCCGAAGAGGTCAGAAGAGGGTGTAGGAACCCCTGAAACGGACATCACTGGTGGTTGTGAGTCACCATGTGGGTGCTGGGAGCAGAACCCTGGTCCTCTGGTGGAGCTGTAAATGTTCGTAACCACTGAGCCTTCCCTGCAGCCCCTTGCCTTTTATTTTAAACATAGTGCTAAGGATCAAAGCCAGGGCCTTGCACATGTCAGGTAGGCGCCTACCACAGCCCCTCTTTGCCCTAGTCTACCACTTCTAGCCCAAGCTTTACCTTGTATTTCCTTTATTATAGCATCAGCCTTCCCTTTACTACCAGAATATATGTTTCATGAGGATGGTAACGTAGTTCTGTTGTCAGATTCGCTATTGTATCTGCTGTGCCCGCCTCACCGGTTTTCCAAGCAATGTTTTCTAAATGAACAGATCACAGGTAGCCTGATGGAGCAGAGTAAATCCCGAAACTGCTTTCTGGCCAGGAGGTTTGCACATTCCGATGCCGTCGATTCTACCAAGCTGTCCTTCAGCTGGTGGTGTCTCAGAGCGCCCTTGCTACCCTGGACGACGACTCTCTTGTTCTTTTCTCCCCTCACAGATTTTGATGAATGTTCAGTGTATGGTACCTGCAGCCAGCTTTGCACCAACACAGACGGCTCCTTCACATGTGGCTGTGTTGAAGGCTACCTGCTGCAGCCAGACAACCGCTCATGCAAGGCCAAGAATGGTGGGTAGGGCTGTCCTGTGCCTCAGAGCCGGGGACCTGCAATGTAGTTCCCCAGTGAATGGTGACCTCAACAGTCAGAAGTCCCAACTGACCTTTCTGTCCCATCTTCAGAGCCAGTAGATCGGCCTCCCGTGCTACTGATCGCCAACTCCCAGAACATCCTAGCTACATACCTGAATGGAGCCCAGGTGTCTACCATTACACCCACCAGCACCCGACAGACCACCGCCATGGACTTCAGTTACGCCAATGAGACTGTATGCTGGGTGCATGTCGGGGACAGTGCTGCCCAGACACAGCTCAAGTGTGCCCGGATGCCTGGCCTGAAGGGCTTTGTGGATGAGCATACCATCAATATCTCCCTTAGTCTGCACCGTGAGTCACCCGTTCAGTGGGCAGGGGAGAGTGGGATAGATGGGCAAGAGGGACCCACTTGGGGAAATTAGGCAGAATGAGCCCTGCATAGGGCAGGAGCCCAGTGAAGATATGCCTCCAGCAAAGGCAAGGGGCTTGATGCCTCTTTATAGCAGGACCAGAGCGATGCTACCTTCTGTTACACTCTGAGCTGTCTCTGGATGGCTTTCACATTTCTGGTCCAGGGCTAAGGGAGGCCTCAGTGGGGAAGTGAAGGCTGAGAGGGCAATGAGTGGTCATTCTCTGGGGACCAAGGGACTGTCCCGTCCTTGAAAGAGGAGTGTGGATTAGACTACAGAGGGGCTTTCCCATATAGCAGGAGCTGGGACTAGGGAAAAAAAACCATAAGGATCTGGAGGAGGGTCAGGAAAGGGGGGTGTTAAGTAGTAGAGGAGCCTGAGCCCGGCTTTCTTTGGGTTATCTTACCCTCAGGAGTATGGCCAGAAGAGACTTCCTACTGCTGGGGAGGTGCCAAGTCCCTGAGCCTATTTCCGGTCCTTGGCAGTCAATGAGAGTAAGGGAGGAGCCATGAACCGCTTGGACATTTAGGATATGCTGGTCATTCCCATTCAGGCTGTCTGCCTACGCAGCTTCACTGTCGCACAGGGAAGAAGGGTGTCATGGGATGGGCTCATGCCTAGCTGGGTGTAGATCCACTCCAGTGTTGTTATACAAACAAACAAAAACTACTTCAGAGTTGACAGCTGGCAGAGTCATATTCCCCAAAAAGCCACATCGGACTGAGGGGAAGGATCTGGCCTGTGGTTGATCTGTCCCCAGCCCTCAGATGTAACTGTATCTCTGACCCCGAGTAAACCAGAACTCCCTGCCTCAAGTTTGCTCTCACCTAAACTGCATAATGGGTTGGTGCTAGTCTGTCCAGGTCTGATAAGTCGAAGTGAAAGTTGAGAGGTAAATAAAGTATGTAACTCAGGGTTGCGAACTTTAGATCCTCATGGTTTTTCCATTTGTTTTGTTTTTACTGCTGCTGGTCCTGAACCCAGAGGCCTCACTGGCAAGCGCTAAGCATGTATTCTGTAGCTGGCTGTAGCCTCAGCTCCTATAGAAGATCCGGAAGTTCCTCTCTCTGGGTCTGTGAGGTTCTCCCATAGAAAGCAAAGGTCCCATGAGGTTCTGAAGGATCTGGTCTGAGTGAGAGGGTCCTTTTGGGCATGGTGGAGCACGGAGGGGCTGTTACTGTTTGTGGCCTCAGGATACTGCTCAGACATTGGCTCTGGCTCCCCAGTGCTCTTTGTGTCCAAGGGTCCCCTGTGATTGGATGTGTGTCCTTCTGGAGTCTGGGCTGAAAGCCGCCAGGCACCTGAGGAGTTAGCCCTATGTGGTGAGATTGGAGACAGCTGCTCAGATGGTATCCCTTGTTGACTGTCCATTCAACAGATCTGCTTGGGCAAAAGACACAGCAGCCTTTTCTCCAGTCTTGCCTGAGGGCCAGACAGTGGTCCACTGGGTAGGTACCCTCTGGGAACCTTCTCCACTTCTGCTCTGACCTGGTCCATTCTCTTGACTTCCTCCCCACAGAAGCAGGAAGTAACCTTGGGTAGATACCCCTCCCTTGGCAAACAGATTTGCTTGGCCTCTCCAGGCTGCCGAACTTTACCGGGCCTCTGGGGCAGAGTCCAGGAACCTGGAAGAGACCAAGGTTCTTAGGGGAAATACTCTAGGGGAGAATGAGCGGGCTCCGTGTGCCCCAGCTTTTCTGTTCCTCCCTACCTCATCCCCACCCCCACTCCTGACGCCGGAATGTCTGGCTGTCACCATGAGGATGGTTGTTTGCTCTCATCCCACAGACTAATTATGGGCCCTGAGTTGAAGATGTTGGAAGAGTCTCTGTAACACCCTCCCCCCACCCCTAGTACATCCCCTTCCTCAGGAGGAGGCCTGCCTTGGGGTCAGGGAACTCCAGGGGCCCAGGGAAACACCTGTGCAGGGGGGCTATTGTCCTACAGTTAGCTCCCTGGAAGATGAGGGAAAAGTCCCTTACCATGTGCCTTCTCAGTCTTTCACAGAAGCTCTCCCTACAATCCTCCCTGCACTCCCTACAATCCTTCCTACAGTCCTCCCCACATTCCCTACAACCCTCCCTACACTCCCTACAATCATCCCTATAGTCCTCCCTTCAATCCTCCCCACACTCCTACAATCCTCCCTACACTCCCTATAGTCCCTACAGTCCTCACCACATGAGCTAAAATCCTCCCCACACTCCCTATAGTCCTCCCCCCACTCCCTACACTCCTCCCTATACTCTCTACAATCCTCCCCACACTCCCTACACTCCTCCCTACACTCTCTACAGTCCTCGCCACACTCCCTACAGTCCTCGCCACATTCCCTACAGTCCTCGCCACACTCCCTACAATCCTCACCACACTCCCTACAGTCCTCCCTACACTCCCTACAGTCCTCCCTACACTCCCTACAGTCCTCCCCACACTCCCTACAGTCCTCCCTACACTCTCTACAGTCCTCGCCACACTCCCTACAGTCCTCGCCACACTCCCTACATTCCTCGCCACACTCCCTACAATCCTCACCACACTCCCTACAGTCCTCCCATCCTTCCCTGTTACTGGGGCTTCTGTGAGATCCCTAGAGACAGGCCTAAAGCAGGATGGCTTTGGGGGGGCAGTCAGGAGGTAGGAGTGCATGTCTTTTGATTGAGAGTTGGGGAGCCAATGAGGACAGCCTACTGGTGTGGGGAGACGGGGGAAGCCTGCTTCAGAGAGACCTCTGCGAACAGAAATAGAATATAAAGAAGGAAGGAAGCCAGTAAGAGAGCCTGTTCACATGGGTCCCCAAGCATGGGGACCGGTCTGCCCTGCATCCTGAGAGCCTTCTAAGGGTCCCTCCAAGGCCCACTACTTCTCTCCTCAGATGACCCAGGCTGCTGAATCCATACCCCAGCCCATGGTCACACTGGCCTAGGTCGGAGTGGCTCATCTCTTCTCCCACCTTAGCCACAGCCCAGACTGACCTTCTCCTCTGCCTAGTGAACCAGGAGACCTGACGTTCTGGTGAGGCCAGAAAAGAAGGGATGAGAGCCGGAAGTGTAGTTCCTGGCAGGTCCTGCATCCCGTCCCCAGCACGGAAGGGAATTGCTTGATCCCTCATCTCAATACAGCAAGATCCTTACTTCAGAAAACAATAAGGGGATTGTTAAGAGCGTTCGGTCGTACTTTTCCTAGAGAAATTGTGTCTATTTCAGCATGCACAAGCTTTGAAAAAATGTAGTTAAAGGTTTTAAATTTTTTTACATTTTATTTTTGTGTGTATGTGCATGTGCACATGTGGGCCATGGTAGACACGTGGAAGTCAGATGACAGCCTGGGTCCTGAGGGTCTAATTCAGGTAGCCCAGCTTTGTGGTTTACCCACTGAGCCGTCTCACCAGCCCCTGTTGACAGGTTTGGTTTGCATTTTTAAGACAGCATCTTGTGTAGCCCAGGTTGACTTCCAGCTTGTTACACAGCTAAGGCTGGCCTTGAACTTCTGAGCCTTCCTACTTCTAGCTCCCAGGTGTAAAGGTCAGCTTTACAGTTATGTTCTTATCTGATATTTTTATTAGAAAATTTCTCTACTCTGATTTTATTAATTTTTTGGTGCGTGTATGTGTGTGTACTTGTGTGTCTGCATGTGTCTGCACCTGTGTGTGAAGGCCGGAAGTCAGTGTTAGAGGTCGTCCTCCACAGCTCTCTACCTTATTGTTTTTAACTATTATAACACATGTATGAGTGTTTTGCCTGCATGCATGTCTACGCATGCCTAGTGCCCAAGGAGGCCAAAAAATGGCCTTGGTGCTAGGTACTGAACCCAGGTCCTCTGGAAGAGTAACCACTGAGCCACCTCTCCAGCCCTGCTCTCTGCCTTTGCTTTGAGGTAAGGTCTCAGTGAAGCTGGAGCTTGTAGAGTCAGCTAGATTGCTGACCAGCCCAGGGATCCTCCTGTTTCTGCCTCTCTGAGGTTGGGGTTACAAGTGGGCACTGTAGTGCACGCCTTTAATCCCAGCACTCGGAAGGCAGAGGCAGGAGGATCTCTGTGAGTTTGAGGCCAGCCTGGTCTACAAGAGCTGGTTCCAGGACAGGCTCTAAAACTACAGTGAAACCCTGTCTCAAAAAAAAAAAAAAATGCTGGTTGCCACTTCTGAGCTGGAGAGATGGCTCAGTGGTTAAGAGCACTGGCTGCTCTTCCAGAGGTCCTGAGTTCGATTCCCAGCAACTACATGGTGGTTCACAACCATCTGTAATGAGATCTGGCGCCCTCTTCTGGCGTGTGGGCATACATAGAGGCAGAATGTTGTATACATAATAAATAAATCTAAAAAAAAAAAACAAAAAAAAACACAAGTGGGCACTGCCAGGACCCTCTTCTTAAAACGTTTTTAGAGACAAAGTCATGTTGTGTAGCCCTGGCTGGCCTAGAATTTGATACGTAGACCAGGCTGGCCTAGGACTCACAGAGATCTGCCTCCCCGGTGCTGGGATTAAAGGTGTGCACCACCACCTCCCGGCTCTGCCGTTCACGCTGGCTCAAACTGATGATAATCCTCTTTCGTTGACCTTCCAAATGCTGGGATTATAGTCATGGACCACCACGTCCATGCTTTAAATCTATGATATGTAAGATAGTAAATAAAGACTACTGTAAGCTATATATACATATACATAAATATTTTGAAAGTGATACACGAAAGACTAAAGTTCTGAAACTGAGTTCCAAGAGAGTCAACAGGTCTAATATTTCCAGATCCCAGAAATGCCTTCCTGTTCTGCCCCTTAGGGCCCCTGAGTAGGAGGATTGTCCAGTCTAGTGCCTCCACCCCCGCACCCCTCCCCAACTTAAGTTCCTCAGCTCAAGGACTCTGGTCTGTTCCCATTTCACTCCTGAGGATGTCTCCACTGTAGGAAGGACGAGGCTTTGGGGCAGATGAAGCTGCAAACAGAGTCCTGGGAGGAAACAGCATTTGATGAAGTTGTTTGGTATTGTACCATGTGAAACATGGTCTGGTGTTTGGTGGGTCCCTGGGGTTTCCCTCAGGGACATACTACAGAAGAAATCCCCAAGCCCAGCTGGCCAACTTTGCTTTGCTCTCCCTCCTCTTTTTTTTTTTTTTTTGGGTGGGAGTGGGTGGGTTATGTGTTTTAAAACAATTACGGTAGGAAGTAGTGGTTTTTCTGGAGGGAAGGCAAATAGACAAACAGCAACCTCCACCCCCAGGTCTGTGATTGGGCTGAAAGGGGAGTTGGGGGATTGTGTCCTTACCGTGTGGTGCACCCACCCCTTCTCCATTCTGTGCTAAGTCTACAGAATACTTCAGAAACTGAGCATCATGGCTCATACCTGCAGTCCCAACACTTGGGAGGCA
>PVIU01004146.1:0-131669 GCA_004026605.1 Ondatra zibethicus
TCTGTTGTTATGTCCCCCTTTTCATTTCTGATTTTGTTAATTTGGATATTCTCTCTCTGCCTTTTGGTTAGTTTGGATAAAGGTTTGTCTATTTTGTTGATTTTCTTGAAGAACCAACTCTTTGTCTCATTGATTCTTTGTATTGTTTTCTTTGTTTCTATTTTGTTGATTTCAGCTCTCAGTTTGATTATTTCCTGCCATCTAGTTCTCTTAGGTGAGTTTGCTTGTTTTTGTTCTAAAGTTTCCAATTGTTCTGTTAGTTCACTAGTGTGGGATTTTTCCAGCTTCTTTATGTAGGCATTTAGTGCTATGAACTTTCCTCTTCACACTGCTTTCATTGTGTCCCATAAATTTGGGTATGTTGTGTGGTCATTTTCATTGAATTTTAGGAAGTCTTTAATTTCCCCTTTTATTTCTTCCTTGACCCATTGATGATTCACATGAGCACTGTTTAATTTCCATGTGTTTGTGGGTTTTCTGGATTTGGTGTTGCTGTTGACTTCTAGTTTTAAAGCATGGTGATCTGATAAGGTACTCAATAAGCTTTACTAACAAGCCTTTATGTAGCCTTTATCCACCACCCTGAGAGACTCTCCTTTGTCACTTTAAGAATACTATTCTTAGCTAGGCAGTGGTGGCAGTGCATGGCCTTTAATCCCAGCACTCGGGAGGTAGAGGCAGGTGAATCTCTGAGTTTGAGCCTGGTCTACAAGAGCTAGTTTCAGGAGTTGTGTTGTCGATAAGTTTGAGGGGTTTCGAGGTCCAGCCACAATGATTGAGGTGGTTTGCAACCACCATCTAGGAAAGAAAGTCCGTGTCAAGCGCAACACCGATGACACCATCGGGGACTTGAAGAAACTGATAGTGGCCCAAACTGGCACCCATTGGAATAAGATCATTCTTTAAAAATGGTACACGATTTTTAAGGACCACATGTCTCTGGGAGATTATGAAATCCATGATGGGATGAACCTGGAGCTTTATTACCAATAGACGGGAATTCCATCTCCTTGTCTACCCTGCCTTCCTCTCCCACCCTCATTTGACACTGGTATAGATGCCCATTTTTAACAATTCACATGAATAAAAACTTCAGTGCTGAAAAAAAAAAAAGAGCTAGTTCCAGGACAGGCTCCAAAGCTACAGAGAAACCCTGTCTTGAAAATCCAAAATAAAAAAAAGAAAGAAAGAAAGAAAGAAAAAAAAAGAATACCGTTCTTGCCAGGGCCATGGCGGGGGTGGGTGGGTGGGTGGTGTGTGCCTTTAAACCCAGCACTTGGGAGGCAGAAGCAATTGAATCTCAGTGAGTTCCAGGCCAGCCTGGTCTACAAAGGGAGTTCCAGGACAGCCAGGACTGTTACACAGAGAAACCCTGTCTTGTGTGTGTGTGTGTGGGGGGGGAACTGTTCTGGGGACTGTGAATGTGGCTTACTCGGCAGGTAGAACCTGTGTCTGGCAAGCACAAAGCCCTGATTACATCCCCAGTACTGTACAAACAGACTTGGTGGCACATACCTGTCATTCCAAAGCTTTGGAGGTGGAGGCAGGAGGACCAGGAATCCAACGTCAGTTTTGGCTACACATTCAGTTGGAGGCCAGGCTGGATTGCATAAGATCCTTTTTAGTAACAAACACTCAAAATACCTGTCATCCCCGCCCCATCCCCTCCCTCTCCTCAAAACCCCTATCTTGTTAAATTGAATCCTCTGTTGCCATCTCTAAGTGGATATGGATCAAACAATTTTAAGCTATCAACCTTTGTCCTTCTTGGAAGAGAGAACTTTGTACATTTTGTTGTTGTTTACACACACACACACACACCCCACATGCCAAAGTCTAACTGTGGAGTCGAGTGTAATGATCTGTTCTGTCTCTTTAAGAGAGGACAGCTTGCTGGGAGTCAGTTTTTCCCTTCCACCACGTTAGCTCCAGGGAGGGAACTCACATCATCAAGCTTGGCCCACAAGCATCTCTACCCTGCTGTAGGCCTTTTCTTTCTGTTTTTTGTTAGTTAGGTTTTTTTTTTTTTTTTTTTTTTTTTTTTTTGAGACAGGGTCTACATACCCCTGGCTCTCTTGGAGCTCCTTATGTAGATCTGGCTGGCCTAGAACTCACTGAGATCCTCTGCCTCCTGAGTGCACTAAAGGCGCGCATCACCATGCCTGGCTCCTTTTCTTCTAAAGGTACCTTGTAGCCTGCTAACGTCTAGAAGGCCTTGCAGCCTTGTGCCACATGCCTGTCACTCCAACACTTGGGAGACTGAGTCAGGAATTTAAGGCCAGCCTGAGTAGAACGTGAATTTGAGTTTGAAGATAGTCTGAGCGACATGAGGTTCTAAAAAAAAAAAAACAAAACCAAAAAAACAAGAACTGAACAACCAAGCAATCTGATCCCGCCTAGGAGAAAATGAAAATTAAGATGCCTTGTTGTGAGAGTACACTGGGTCATACATGCTCACTATAGACAAGCTGATAAAGCAGGCCACAAGTGCAACCCACTTTTAAGGAGAAATCCCTTTTCTATGGGTCTGACACATGCTTTTGCTTGGATTTTCTTTCTGAATGTGGACAGTGAGTTAATTTTGAAACAATTTGCTTGTGGGAGTTGCCTAAGAAGCCGTGGAGCCTTGCAACAGGCTTGTAAGATCATTCTGGGTGCCGGGGGCAGGGAGTACACACGTAGCAGAAACACATTTGCACCCAGGATTCAGGTTAGCACGCCTACACCGCGCCAGTACTGGGACAAAGGGCCGCAGCTGCGCCTGCGCCAGCCTTCAACCCTTTCCGGAAGGAGTTTTGAACCCGCCCAGGGTGACATCACGATCGAGTTGCCATGGCGCTGCTGAACAGTCTGGCTTCCTCGCTGGAGTCCCACAGGGGCCGGGACCGCCTGGTGAGAGGAGGTTGGGTCCGCCCTGCGCCGGAGTGACCTGGAGTTTGGTTAGAACTCAGAGATGGGGAAACTGAGGCCATAGAGGGGTTTCTAAAGGGACCGGTATCGGTACAAGACACCACACAACCAAGTTCTCAGCACAAAGATTTGCCCCAGAAGGACAAAGGGCAGGGAATAAGAGACAAAGACAGGACAGGGGACTAGGTAGAAGGGGAAGGGAACAAGGAAAGTTATTTGTTCTGGGGACGACGACGACGACAAAGGACTGGATAGAGAGGAGACGGATACGGATGTGACCCACTGGCAAATGGCAGTTTATAAGGGTAAAAGGGGAAACCCCGCGTTAGGATGAGGCATTTAATTTTGATTGAGCATGTTAATTAGGGTAGCCAAAGAGGGCTTTAGATTGCCGGACTTCAATACTTTGGTAGCAGGACCTTGCTAGTAAGCCTCAGGAGAAGTGGCCAAATAAGGGAATAGACCTTGGGGTTTAGCTTTAGAAATTCAATCTAGTGATTTTTAGCAAGGCAGAGGTTTCCCAGCTAGTGCTTTGCCCTCAGGTTCTTGTCCCTCTGGATCCCCGATCGATCACAAACACTGTCATCTAGTGTTGGACGTTTGGGGTCAAACCTGCCAACCCAGCCCTGCAGAATCAAATAATGACCAAGATCTCACCAGGCCACCAGTGTTCTTGGATTATTCTGAACAACCTCAAATGGTGGTTAGCCCGATACATTGTCCTGTCGTTGAACATTTAGGTGATGACAGAATCCCCTCCAGTTGGGCACTTTCATTATTTCAGGCAAATATGGCCAGACTTCCAGAACCTAGCCATGACGACTCTGAATTAAATCCACTGTATCTGGTCATTTAGCTACAGCCATACCAATCAGATCCCTGCATGTGAACATTTAGTACCTGCCTAGCTGCTATATATGTATGAGCTGCCACAGACACCTCACATGGGGATTTTGACTGTTTCAAAGCTGGTGCTGCATCTACAATATTTTGCTAACAGTAAAATTCGCTCCACTTGAGCATTGATCCACTTGGCCTTCTGAAGTTAGACGTAGCTTTCCTGACCAGTTCCTTATAGGCAGACATTACTTGTGGCTCCACATTTAAGTTCAACCCATTTTCTCCTAAGTTGGATATCTACATTACAGTGCTCACCATTACTGTCAGGCCGAAAAGGAGTTATAATCAAAACAACAGGAACAAGGCCTCACTGGAATTCACTGTGTGAACCAGGCTGGCGTCTTACCTGAGTTCCTCCTACCTCAGCCTCCCAAGTTGCTGGGATTACATGTGTGTGTCACCACACACAGTTTGAGACCAGCAATTTCTGACAAGCAAATGAAATAATAGAGCTGGGTCTGTAGCCCGGTGCTTTTGTGGTGTAGATGAAGCCTTGAGGTCCATCCTCAACGCCACATAAACCAGACGTGTTGACACAGCCTGTGATCTCAGCACTCACATCCGGAAGATTAGTTCAAGGCCAGCTTGGGCTACAGGACACCCTGTCTCAAAAACAAAAGAAACAAAGATATAAGGGTCGTGAGCCTGCTGAATCTCATTTATCTAAGTCTTTCATTGAATGCCTGTCTTCTCTCTAAAGTATTTGAAGCAAATTACTATTTGTCTCTTAAACCGCTCTTTCTGTCCAGCTAAGGGCTTTGACTAGGCCAGGAAGGGCAAACAGAAGTTCCCTTTCAGCCTCGTGACCCTGCCTATGGGCAAAGGAGAACCCGGGAGACAGAAATAGTTTGGTTTTCTTTGTCCCTGTCATTCCAGTCATTGGTGACACAAGCTAGCACTCTATGGCAACTTCTCTTTTCTCCCCTCCCCTTCTCTCCACACTTCTCTCTTTGTTGAGACAGGGTCTTGTTACGTAGCCCAGGCTGGCCTTGAACTTTCTTGTCTTCCTGCCTCAGCTCCCATGGCACTGGGATGACAGATATGCTGTGTGGCATCTTTTGGACTTTGATGTTAAGCTCTCATCTAAAAAACCTCGCCGGGCGGTGGTAGCGCATGCCTTTAATCCCAGCACTCGGGAGGCAGAGGCAGGCGGATCTCTGTGGGTTCGAGGCCAGCCTGGTCTACAAGAGCTAGTTCCAGGACAGGCTCCAAAGCCACAGAGAAACCCTGTCTTGAAAAACAAAACAAAAACAAAAAAAAAACCTCTTCAGAGCCTGGGATATTGGTAGAGTGCTTGTCTAGAATGCAGGAGGCCTCGGGTTCTGTGACTTCCAAATGTTGCACACCTCTCATTCCAGCACTTGGGAGGTAGAAGCCAGGATGATTAGGAACTCTAGTCATGACCATAGTGTCTGGTTAGCCTGGGCTACGTGAGAGCTTGTCTTAAACTGACAACTACAATAAAGGTACATCAGAGAAATAGGGAGGGAGGGAGGGAGGGATGGGGGGAGGGAGAGAGAGAGAGAGAGAGAGAGAGAGAGAGAGAGAGAGAGAGAGAGAGAGAGAGAAACTGAAAGTTTTAGGTTTTTAGCCAGGTAAAGTGCTTCATGCCTGTTATTACAGCACTGGGGATGCTGAGGCGGGGGGTGACAGTGACTTGCTAGGCTATGTGGTGAGGTGAGAGTGAGACCCAGCCTCAGCAACTAAAAGAAAGAAACAAAAGATACAAACAAAACCTTTCAGTTTGGATTGGAAGTTTGTTGACTCTTAGAACTTTGCTTTTTTGAGACAGGGTCTCACTCAATAGCCTACGCTAGCCTTAAACCTGAGGGTGATTCCCCCGCCTCAGTTTCTCTTAGCCACTTTGCCTGCCAACTCTTAGATCCCTTTCCAGGTTCCATCCTAAAGGGTCCATGACTGGGTGTGTGGTGGGGATTGCAGCTCAATCCACAATGGGGACTGTGGTAATTGTTTCTGGTCTCCCACAGATCCGGACACTGGGGTATTGTTGCCAGCTCGTTGGTGGGGTCCTAGTGGAACAATGCCCCAGCAGGTCTGAACTGGGAAGGCGCTTGCTGGTGGTGTCAGCTCAGCTCAGCCATTGCAGGACTGTCTTGCGACTCTTTGATGACCCAGCCATGTTTGTCTACACTAAGCAATATGGCCTAGGGACAGAGGTAACAGGGTTAATGGGACTGTAGGGAGGGGGACTAGACCTTCCCAAGGAGCCAGGAGCAAGGGCCTCCCTCCGTGGGTGTTTTAAGGGCTTGCTCCAAAGCACTTCTTATTGGGTGATTTTATTTATTTATTTATTTATTTATTTATTTATTTATTTATTTATTTATTTATTTTGTAGCAGTTTTGGCCATGGAGCCAGGGCCTTCTTGTACATGTTACCTAAGCACTTTACTGCTAAGCCACATACACTGCCCCTCAATGGGGGGTTCTAGGCAGGGGCTCTGCTGCTAAGCCACACCCCCCAACCTCAGCAGGTAAAACTGCTCGCAATACAAACTTGATCACCTGAGCTTAGGTCCCTGGAACATACAGTGGACAGAGAAAACCCACTCCTGAAAGTTGTTCTTTGACCTCTTCATGCATGCCCGCACATCTCGCACAGACACACACACGCACACACACACTTTTTAAAAGTTCCTGGACCAGGGGTGGGGACCACCATTAGTAATCCTAGCACTTGCGAGGAGGCAGAGGCAAGTGGATCTGAGGTTTAAGATCTGGGCTGGGGAGATGGTTAGTCTGTGAAATGTTGTGCAATCCTGAGAATCTGAGTGTGATCCCCAAAACCCCTGTAAGGTAAGTTGGGTGTGGTGGCTCAAGCTTGTAATTCCAGAGTTCGGGAAGCAGAGACAGGAGGATCTTTGGGACTCACTGGCCAGTCAGCCTAGCCTGTATAGTGACCTGCAGGAGCTGAGAGACACAGTCTTGAAGAACAGTGCAGGCTATGGAGATGGCTCAGCAGGTTAAAGTGCTTGTGAGGGCCTGAGTTCAAATCTATAGAACCCACATAAATCCGGATGAGGTAATGTGCCAGTCTGTGATCCTAGCATTTCTACAGGGAGGTGGGAGGTGGAGACTAGGATCTCCCTAGAAGTGAAGGACAGCTAGCTTGGTGACCAGAGGGGGAAAGGAGCCTCTGCCTCAATCAAAATAGAAGGCACGAAATGATGTTGAGGTTGTCTTCCAGCTGCCACACAGGTGCTATGGCACGCGTGCACCCATACTCACAAACAAGAATATACACGCACGCACACACACACACACCAAGAATTAAAAAACAAAAATAAAAAACGGGTTGGAATGGACTGGCAGTTAAAAACAGAGTTTGATGCTCAGCCCCCACATTAGAGCTCACAACTGTCACGACATCTCTAGAGAATCCCATACTCTCTTTTGGCCTCCAAAGGCACTTATACTCATGTGCATCACACACACACACACACACACACACACACACACACCACCACACCACACCATACCACACAGAGTTCAAGATCATCCTCAGCTACATCAGCTACATAATGAGTTTGAGACCACTTGGGATATATGACACCCTGTCTTTAAAACAGAATTGCTGGGGTCAGACAGATGGCTCAGTGGTTAATGCTTGCTGCTTAATCACGAGGATCAGAGTGGGGTTCCCATCACCCAGGTACGGTGCTCATCAATGCCTCTACCTCCAGCTTCAAAGGATCCTATGCTCTCTGGCCTCGGAGGGTACTGCATACACACGGGTGTTTATACATGCTTATACACGTGTACGTGCATGCACACAGACACAAACACACCCCATATAAATAAATAAAAGTGAAATAACAGCAAAGTAAACCTTTGGTGTCTATCCAGGTCCTTCTGAGGCAATGCTCAGGGCTGGTGTAGGACTTGGGGTTTTGACAGGGAATTCCATAGCCTGAGTTGAGACCCAGTGAGCTGTCCAATGAGCATGAGCAGAGGAAGCCAGGCCCCTAGCTCTCCTCTTATACAGCTATTGGGCTGTCCTGCCCAGACACCAGGGCACAGACTGTGGTCATGGAGAAGTCTTGTGGCCCAGAATGGCCCCATCCTAAATTAGACAGTGGGGAGTTGTGACTTGCAGGCCTGTCCCACCACTTGGTTTCACAGAACGAGGACATCTTCGTCCGATGGTTGTCTGTCCTGAGCAACATGGCTGACCAGCTGTACTACCCATGTGAGCACGTCGCCTGGGCTGCTGATGCCAAGGTCCTCCAGGTGGACTCTGCTGGGTGGTGGGCACTGAGCACAGCCCTCTGGATTCTCTCTCTACTCCTTGGAGCTCTCAGGTACGTGACATCTGCCAGAGGGAACACCTGAGGTCCCCAAGTGGTGTTACCTCAGCAGAAGTGTAGGGGTTCCAGCCATTTCATATTTGTTAGGAGGTTCGAGGGAGGGGCGAGTCTTCACATACTGGCGTTTCCTTAATCTTTTCTTTTTCTTTTTTTCTAAAATTTTTAAAAATGTTTTCTTTATTAGTTATTATGTATAGTGTTTTGCCTGCATGTACACCTGCAGGCCAGAAGAGGGCACCAGAACTCATTACAGATGGTTGTGAGCCACCATGTGGTTGCTGGGAGTTGAACTCAGGACCTTTGGAAGATCAGTCAGTGATCTTAACCTCTGAGCCATCTCTCCAGCCCCAGTCTTTTCTGTTTTTGTTTTTTGTTTTGTTTTTTGAGACAGGGTTTCTCTGTGTATCTTTGGCTATCCTGCAACTAGCTCTGTAGACCAGGCTGGCCTCGAACTCACAGAGGTCAGCCAGAGTGCTGGGATTAAAAGCGTGTGCCACCACCGCCCGGCTTTTTTTTTTTTTCAAATTTTTATGTGTATGTGTCTTTGGCCTGCACATATTTCTGCGCATCCTGTGTGTGCAGCGGCCACAGAAGTTAGAAGAGGATGGCAGAGCCTCTGGAATTGTAGTTACAGGCATTGTGAGCTGCTGTGTGGGTAGTGGGAACCAAACCCTGGTCCTTTGCTAGAGCAGCCAGCGTCTTAGTTGCTGAGTGGTGTCTTCAGCCCCTCCCCTTGCTGTTTGACCCTGTGTTCATTTCTGGTAAGGTAACTTCTGTAACAGTTGGACATAAATGTGTGGTTTAAAACAACACAGATGTGTTACTCCCAGTGCTGGAGGTCAGAAACCTGAGATCAATTTCCTGGGTAAAGTCCAGGTGGGGCAAGGCTGCTCCCTTCCTGGAGGCTCCACCGCCTTTCCACCTCTGCCCTTTCCCAGGGTCTAGACGGTCCGCAACCTTTTGCCAGTGGCCCCTTCCTTCTTCAAAGCTAGCAGAGCAGAGTCTTCCCTCTGATTCCGATCCCTGCCCCCCGCCCCTTCTCTCTCTTAAAAGATGTATTTATTTCGAAACCTTTTAAAGAGATTTTGTTTTTAATTATGTTCGTGATTTCATACATATTAGCATAGTGTGCCTGTGCCAGAAGAGGGTGTTGGGGTCTCTGGGGCTGGAGTTACCTGCAGCTGTGAGCTGTCCAACACCAGTGCTGGGAACTGAATCCACCCTCTGCAAGAGCAGTACAAGAGCTTGCTCCTGACTATCCCATAAAAAATGAGTTTATTAATTATTTGTGTTTGTATGTGAATGTGGCAGGTGTGTACCTGTGCAGAGGCCAGATAGGGACATAGGATGTCTTCTGTTATTCTTTTTGCCTTTTCCTTTGAGGGGGTGTGTTGGCTCGTTTGGCAGCCAGCAAGCTTCAGTGGCCTCCTGTCTCAGCACTGGGGTCACTGGAGTGTACAGGACCATGCCCAGCTTGCCGTGTGGCTGTTGGAATCTGAACTAAAGTCCTAGCAGTTGTCAGCAAGTGCTCTTAACCACAGAGCCATCTCTCCAGGCCCATTTTACTTTTTATTTTGAGGCAGAATGTCATTAAGTATCCCAGGCAGGTCCGGAATTTGGATCCTCCTGCTTCAACCTCCCAAGAAGCTGGGATGACAGGCCTGTGCCACCACCACGCCTGGCCCTGGAAATTCCTTCCCAGCCTTTGGATGTGTGCTCCCCTGACATGCTTGGACAACATCCTGATGTCCTTTCATGACTATGGTTTCTTGCTGACCTCCGCTGACCTCTGAGGTCCCATCAAGCTTGCTGTCTCTGTTCCCATGCACACTGTAGGCTGTCTCCCAGCACTGGGCGGGTCCACAGCGTGGCCGACTTGAGTGGGATCTGTGTGGTTCAGTTGGTGAAATGCTTGCCTGGCATGTGCAGACCCTGCTTTCCATCCTCAACATGGCATAAACTAGATGCGGTGGCACCTGTTTGTCATCTCAGCACTCAGGCAGTGGAGGCAGGAAGATCAGGGTTCAAGGTCATGCTATACAACAAGTCCAAGGCCAGCTTGGGCTACATGAGAACTTGTTCTAATTTCATCCTGTTGCTGCGACAAAACACTTTGACTGAGAGCAACTCGGGGAGGAGAGGGTTGATGTGGCTTACACTTCTAGGTCACAACCCATCACTGAGGGAAGTCAGAGCAGGAACTTAAGGCAGAGAACCATGGAGGAACACTGCTTGCTGACTCATAGGTGCCATGACCTTCACAGTTTGAATCTGGATCCCTGACCAGGGAGGTCAAGGGAATGAAGAAGGGACAGTGACCCTAAAGAAGTGACAGAGACTTGGGTACATGTACAGAAAAGCTGGGGCTTTGGTCTATATAGTGAGTTTCAGGGAAGTCAGGATTACCTAGTGAGAGCCTGTCTCTAAAACAAAAACCATCCCATCCCCACCAGCACCAGCGCCCCATCCCTACCTGCACCAGCACTCCCATGACCACGACCTCACTCTTTGGAGAGCTTTGCCACTCACATGATATGGCCTTGCCGGAGTCTATACTACATATTTACTCAGGTCTCCTCTCAGGGCTTCCTCTGCTCCCTAGTTAATAATAAGACCCTACTGCCACGTATACCCACAGGCTCATCTGATCCTCGGTCAAGGCTTTCAGGTGACTCTAGGCTGACTCAGTTTGACAATTAAAGCTAATTAGGACAGAACCCCAGCCTTTACCCCTAAAAGGGACAAGTCTCTCTTCCAAGGCACAGATAGTTAGCAGCTCTGTGCTGGAGGCTGCAAGCAGGACCACTGCTGGCCAAATATGGAGGGTGGCTGGTCTCAAAGTTCCCTAGGCTAATGGCAGTAGATGACCTTGAGGCCTCAGCTGCCGTGGAGAGCTGACCCCTTCCTCTCCCAGCTTGCCATGCTGCTGTGGCAGGGAATCCCCATGGTCTCTCCTGTGTTGCAGGTCTCTGTGGACGGCATTGAAGCTAAGACAGAAGCTGCGGAGCCCCACAGGCACCTTCAGCAGGTACTGCGTCCTACCGCGTCCTGCCGTGTCCTAACCTCTCCTCTCCTGCAAGGTGTACAGAGTGGCCATCTCTCTGAGCCATGCCCCTGCTGACCTTTGCAGGGCTAATGTGGGAACCCTTTCCCTGGAAAGTTGTACGTAGATGTCTGCCATGCTTCATCGGACATCAGAGACAAACTAAAGTATGGTGTAGTCATATTCCAGCTTGTGGAACCAAACAGAGCAGGTGTGGGTGGCCCCCAGATAGCTGTATCATTGGAAAGTCTCACCCTAGCATGGATGACAACTTCCTCACAGCTGCACAGCACCTCCATGCAATCAGGGCAGAACTGCATACAGCAGGGCTGGGAGGTCAGGAGGGAAGTGACAAGAATGTCAGATGAAGGGCCAGTGACCATCCCCTCCCCTCCATATACAGAAGTCAGCCACCCTTCCCCTCCTCTCCATATACAGAAGTCAGCCACCCCTCCCCCCCATATACAGAAGTCAGCCATCCCTCCCCTCCATATACAGAAGTCAGCCACCCCTCCCTCCTCTCCATATACAGAAGTCAGCAATCAACAGTCCTGATTACTGTTAGGTAGGTTCAGGGCATAGATCACTACAAAAAAGGGGTGTGTGTGTGTGTGTGTGTGTGTGTGTGTGTGTGTGTGTGTGTGTGTGTGTGGTTCAGGGGATAGATCTCTACAAAAGGGTACATGTAAACCAGGTGGTGGCGGCACATGCCTTTAATCCCAGCACTTGGGAGGCAGTCAGGAGGATCTCAGTAAGTTTGAAGTCAACCTAATCTACAAAGAGAATTCCAGGACAGCCAGAGCTATCAAAAATAATAATAATAAAAAAAGGGTGTGTGTGGGTTCAGGGAATAGAACACTACAATACAAAAGGGTGTGCATGTGGTGTTGATGTGTGTGGCTCTGGGGATAGATCACAAACAACTAAAGGGTGTGTGTGTGTGTGTTTAAAGAGCATTGCTTTAGCCTCTGCGTAGGAAGTAGTGCCTTTTCCAGGTAGGGAACAGGCTTGCTAGAATGAGGACTACAGGCTGAGCCTTCATGGCTGCATCCCACAGCAGGGTGGGTGGGTGATGTGAGGTTGAGGACAATGCTCACACCCCTACACTCCATGCCCAGGGATCCTGGAAAGCAGGTGTGGAATTGAGGCTGTGGGCCACTCTGTGCTTGCTCCTTTCTGGGGGATATGGGAAGGGCAGGCAATGAGTGACTCCCTTTCCCTTCTCTCCCACAGCCAGCTGCCCAGGAGCAAGCGGAGGGCCATGGAGGCAAAGATGTGGTCAGAGGTTTTAACTCTACTCAGCAACCTGGCTGACCTGGCCAACGCTGTGCACTGGCTGCCCCCAGGTGTCTTGTGGGCCGGCCGCTTCCCTCCTTGGCTGGTGGGTCTCATGGGTACCATCTCCTCCCTCCTTAGCATGTATCAGGCTGCCAGGGCTAGCAGCACAGTTGAGGCAGACAGCTCTTGATGAGGCCCTGGAGTGGCAGGTGGAGGACACTGGGGGCTCAACAGAGGGCTCAGGTTCCCAGAGTGGGAGCCACTGGCCAGGGGTGCATCCATAATCGTGTACTCCAGTAACTGTCCCTGTGTGGGAAGGAAAAGGGCTGATAGATCTCAGGTCCCAGCTAGGGCTTCATGGGAAATCTGCTCCTTTGGGAAGTTGGAGGGCACATGAGGAGGACCCCAGGACTCTCAGAGCCAAAGTCCCAGGAGTACTCTGCTAGAACCCCCACTTGCTGGCTTGCCTGAAGGTGAGTGGGAGAGACATGCCATGCCTCGGGTCGGGCATTGGGGAAGCTGGAATACTGGAATGCCTATTAAATATCTTGGTATGATGCCAGTCTGTACGTGAGGTGATTAGAGCAGTCACTCTCTGGCCTAAGTCACATGGTACGGTTTGGTTATACAGGTGCATGGAGCATTAAGTGGGAAACTGCTCATCTCTATTCCACCCTTCAGGACTCCCTCGGCCTACTGGCCTCTCAGTATCTGAGTACCTCTGCCCACTGAGCCAGGGCCTGGGAGAATGTTCTCCACTTCCTGCAGTCCTGGAAGGAAAACTGTAGGTTGCTGCTTCCAGGAAGGCCACACCTAAATAAGAGAACAGTCATGCCAGTATCAAGGGCCACGGAGGCTCTATTTAAGCTGGGGCCAGGCCATGTTTGCTGGCCTCTGCAGATGTGTGGATTTGTGTTCTAGATCAAAGAGACTATAGTAGGTGTTTTTTTTTTAAATCAGTAAGTTTTTATTACATTTTAGTATATGTGTCACTATTTCCACCATGTGAGTCCTGTGGATTGGCTTGGTGGCAAGCACCTTTACCCATGGTACCATCTCACCTGATCGGGGGTAGGATTTTTTTTTTTAAAAAAGATTTATTTATTTATTATGTATACAGTGTTCTGTCTGTATGCTTGCTGACCAGAAGAGGGCACCAGATCTCATTACAGATGGCTGTGAGCTACCATGTGGTTGTTGGGAATTGAACTCAGGACCTCTGGAAGAGCAGTCAGTGCTCTTAACCTCTGAGCTATCTCTCCAGCCCCCCACCCTTTTTTGGTTTTTCGAAACAGGGTTTCTCTGTAGCTTTGGAGCTGTCCTGGAACTAGCTCTTGTAGACCAGGCTGGTCTCGAATTCACAAAGATCCGCCTGCCTCTGCCTCCCGAGTGCTGGGATTAAAGGCGTGCGCCACCATTGCCCGGTATGATTTTTAATTTTTAATCTGAAAGCCAAGAATGATGTTTGGGAAGCACTGGTAGACTAGATACTGTGGCCTTTGAACTTTACATGATACCAATCTTTTGTGTGCATGTTTTCAGACAGCCCTGCTACATAGGTAAGGTTGCTTCCTTGACCCTCCCCCCAATTTTTGTACTAGGGATGGATGAGCCAAGTATTCTACTGTTGAGGTACAATGACCCCAGCCCCCTCCCTTTTGGTGTTGGTCAGAAGTCCAAGAAATTTTGGTTTTACAAAGAAGAGAGGTGTTCGTGAGCCACTGGTATGCTGGCACCACTTGGGGTAGTGTGGTACAAGAATGAACCCAACCAAGCACTCCAGCCTGTCACTTGCGCAGCACCTGTAGACCAGCATCACAGCTGCTCTGGCTCTCAAGGACATCACGTTGCTGTCCTGTTATGTTCTCCACCTGAAGTCTGAGCCCATGCCCTCACCCAGTCCGGGTACCAGGACAGAGTTTGATCTGAGGCCCAAGCCTGGGGTGGGAAGGCCCTTGACATTAACCACATATAATGCAGACAGAGCAAAAGGACAGACACTTCCAGAAAAGGCTCACCTTAAGTCCAGTGGTTCTGGATGGAGATGGACCTAAGATCTCACATGTATTAGCCAAGTCCTCCACCCCTGAGCTCCAGCTCCCACCGCTTATTTATTCTGTGCTTGAGACAAGGCTTCATGTGAGCCAGGTCACCTTGAATTTACTATGTAGTCGAGGATGCTTCAAACATCTTTTTTTTTTTTTTTTTTGAGACGGGTTACTATGTAGCCTTGGCTGACCTCATGATCACAGAAGTCTGCCTGCTTCTACCTACTGAGTGCTGGCATTGCATTAAAGGTGTGCACCACCATCCATAACCAGCTAAACTTTGAGTTTTCAAGGGAAAAAAGACTTCTTGTATATGTGCCCCAGTATATGTGTACCACATGCATGCCTGGTGCCCATGGAGGAAAGACGTTGGATCTCCATAGAACTGGAGTTACAGATGGTTTGGAGCCACCATGGGAACCAAATCCAGGCCCTAAGAGTAGTCAGTGCTCTTAAAACACTGAGCCATCTCTCCAGGTCCAAGCCCTTAAACAATGTGTAAATACAGGCACGTGTGGAGAGGTCAGAGGATAACCTCAGGTTCCAGCCGCTTGTCCACGGCTGTGTACACTAGGTTGGCTTGCCAGTGCATTTCCAGGGATTTCTTGTTTCTACTTCCTATCCTAGGATAGTGTTGGGATTACAGAGACATGCTTCTGTACCGGACTTTTGACCAAGTTCAGGCCCTCACACTTGCCTGGACCACTGGGCCATCTCCCAGCCCCACCTCAAACTTCTGGTTCTTTACATCCACCTCCTGAGTGTTGAGACTACAAGTGTGCAATACCATGTCAAACTGGAGACAGAATTTAGGACTTCATGTATGCAAGGTAAGCACTCTATCAACTGAACCACATCCACGTGTCCACACCCGCAGCATCCGCTCCCTCTTCGACGTTCATGTTCCCCGTCACCAAAATCTCAGCAGGAGACAGCTCCCTCCTCCCTCTCCCCCTCCCAACCCCAAAGAAGGTCTGCTTCAGCCTGAGGTCTTTTGGATGCTTTTATTGCTAGAATCTGGTCATAAGTTCTAGGGTGATTCCAGAATACCCTGTGGCCAGGATGCTCTGTTACCACAGTAGAAATAATCATAGGGTAGACAAAGATCATGGTCACAATTGACAAGGGATGCCACTCAGTCTCAGAGTTGGGAATGCTGCTGGCTCACCAGCTTTACCAATGAGACCCACTAAGGAGGAACCCACGGCTGCTGGTGACAGATACACTGATGCCACTGCTCTATGGTGTGCAGAACACAGTGAGATAACACCTGAACACCTGGCAGGGATGTGTAAATCCTACCCAGGGCCAAGTGGAAATCATTTGAACTTCTAAGTCCAAAACATCATAGTGTCTGGGGTGGGATCAGGGCATATGAACTGATGGTGAGCCCACGCAACTCGGGTGGGGTCCTGGAATGTTCTCTTCAGAGAGTGGGAGCTTAAAGGTCAGCTTTCCTAAAGTGCTCTGATATCTCAGTACAAAAAAACACACGCACACACACACACAAAAACCCCCCACAAAACACTGATTAGCAACATGGCACGGATGAGGTCTGGTAAATGGGACACTCTGGATACAAGACAGAGACGAACAAGGGGGCCCCACACCACTCCTGGAGCGCTGAAGTCATTAGACACTACCACTTTCAGCACCCTGTTGTCCACCAGCTGTAGGATTCTTGGTCACCACACCCAGTCACCTCCTGAGCCTATGGGTGCCCAGCCTTGGAAAGAAGACCAGACCAGACCAGCCACTGACCAGACTCCTGCCTCTCTGGTAGGACACTGGAGAACCAGGGGAAATCTTCTCATTTCACAGGGACCAAACATTGTCTGTCTGGGATATGTGTTGCTCTGCTGAACCCAGGGTTCTGTGTCTCAGATGGGTGGATGTGAGGACAAGGCAGGTGGCTCCTCCAGAGGCAGAATTGGGAAAAATGCCAACTACTACAAGGAGTGACAGTTGGTAGCCCTCTTCAGACTGATTTGTGAACCCACAGACCCATGGGCTGCCCAAACCTCCCCAATCATGTGGCCCTCTGCCGCTGCCCAGTTCACTTAATGATCAAATCTCTCTGTGGCCAGCATCAACTGCTGCTTTGGAAAGGGCGTTTCACTGGACTCTGGGTGATTCTAGTGCCCTCTGGTGCCTAATGACAGCTCAATCCAGAGATTTCTGGGTGTTATAGAACCTGCTTCTGGAGCCAGTGTCTTCTTAGACCCACCTGTTCTTTTCTCCTGGCCCCTCCCACCTTTGTGCTGTCTACCTCTGGTTTAAAACAGCTCTGTGGTTTAGCTGGAGTTCGACCTTCAATTTAAAAGAACTTTGTTTGCACATGCATATATAAAAAGGTTTATAAGGCTACCCAGACTTTACCACTAATTCTACAGAGAGCTGTGAGACCCAAGACACCAACAGGTGAGCAAGTGCCTGGTGTGTGCTCAGGCAGGGGAAGGGGATGGCCAGACAGTAACAGTCACCCATGGGGTCCCCAGAGACAAAGGGTTATCAGGACAGAAAAGGGTCTGCTCTTGGGGCCATGGCCCCCTCAGAAGAAGATGACATCTTCCTTGCCAACTTCATCTTTGGCGGTGAGTGGTGTGGTTGGCAGTGAGGAAGCTGGGGATGCAGGTGGCAGAGGCATGCCTCCAGACTTGAAGACCTCAGGGGGCGTGGCAGCTGGGGCTGGGCTTGGGACTGGGCTTGGGGCTGGGAAGCAGGGATCTGCAAGAGAGATGGGGCATACTGGTGTCAGAAGCCGCCACAATCAGTGGGTGGTCCTAATGTCCAGTGGCCGGGCTCACCTGGGGCAGGTGCAGATCCATGGGTGGTAGTCAGGATGGGACTCAGTGACCGGCGGTTTCGTGACGAATTGTCATCCTTGCTTATTAACTTGTTGAGAAGCAGCTGCTGCTTCAGGTCGAAGGATGCTGGAAGAGGGAAGGTGCTTGAGCAAGACTTGGTCATCTGGGTGGCAAGTGAGCCTCCTCTACCTTTCACTTCCCCATGGGCAGCCAGATAAGCACTTTGAAAGGTGGCACAGAGTCACTCAACGTTGGGATGAGAAGGGCGTGGCTTCCAAGCAAACATCCTTTTCCCATGATCATTAGGACATGAACTCTGCTTATGAGAAAGGTCATGACTCCTTGTGTCAACTGAATAGGGAATCTCTATGGGGAGGGGACAGAGATGCTACATACAGCCCCTAGTGTCTGACCTGTGCCCCAGATGGGAGGTTCTAAGTGAATGGGCATTAGTTTTGTCAACAATACAACTTGGGACAAAGGTCTTGGTGAAGAATTGCCTACATCAGGCTGACTGGTGGGCATATCTGTGAGGGATTGTCTTGTTTGCCTTAATCAGTGTGGACAACCCAGCCTGAAAGTGGGCTCCACCATTCCTTAGATTTAGGCCCTGGTATGGACAATTGAGAAAGTTGGCTGGGCACTAGTCAAACATGCCTTCATTCTCTGTGCTCCTGACTGTGGATGTTACTTAGGCTGTCTCAAGCTCTTGCAGCCTTGACTCCCCCCAATGATGGACTGACCCTGGACCTGCGAGCTAAAATAAAGCACTTCTCTAAGGTGCCTTTTGTCAGGGTGTTTTATCATAGCAACAGACATGCAAGTGGAACAACGGACATTGCTTTCTTGCCATGCTACTTGCCCATGCTGGTGCTTGGCTGGCTGTCTCCCTGTCTGAGGTCTGTCATTTCAGTTCTGCTGCTGAGACAGAGAACTCCAGTGGGAGGGGTGTGCTGCTTCTCTGGATGGTACAGGGGACCCGATTTGGGGCTTCCAGTGAGGCTCAAGCAACATGAGCTCCACAGTGGACCTTCTACAGGGGTCCGTGAACTTTGGGGGTGGGGCGCAACTCACCTGAGCTCTCCCAACGCTGGGAACCCCTGCTCTTGCTGCTTTTATCCTTGCCACCCTTGGTGGAGGCAGCCAGCTTGGTGGGGATCTGCTGCTGCACAGCTGTCTGCCTCTGAATCTGGTTGGTGGCACTGAGCAGCTGGATGGGCACATCACTCTTGGCTGACCGGCTCTCAGCAGTGGTACTGTTCCAGCGGGCCACCTCGGGTCGCTCTATGTACTCAGGTCCTGTGCCAGACAGCAGCATGCTCCCTTGGGTCCCTGGTGCTTTCACTAGGGCTAAGCGCCCCTCTAGTCCGTCCCCATTGAAACTGGGAGGGTGGCTTGTGGGTTGGGCCTGAAAGTAATAGAAGACACAGCCTATCATTGCTGAGCCTGCTGGTGACTGTTAACCCCACAAATGGCTTCCCAGCCCTTTGGTGGCTATGGACTGGGGAGGACCAAACATAGCTGGTAAGTGCTCGGAGATAAATAGGTGTTGCCTACCCAGCTCTGGGTCCAGTTCACAGCTGGGAAGGTGTATTCTGCATTCTGCAGAGCACTGCTTCAGTCTACAGTGCTTCTGGTGATTTACAATTCACGGAACACACCAGTATATGGATATCCATGGTCACACTGGGCCATATGTATGCGTTCTCTCTCTCATGCACAAATATGGCCACACAATCTAATTTGGATTACTCACAGAAACTTTTTTGGAGACAGGGCCTGTCTATGTAGCCCTGGCTGTCCTAGAACTCTATGTAGACCAGGTTGGCCTCGAACTCAGAGATCCACCTCTGCCTGCTGATTGCTGGGGTTAAAAGCATGTACTTCTTTTAACAGCAGTCCCCACATCCCCCAGGGTCTCACATAGCCTAAGTGGCTTTGAACTTGCTATGT
This sequence comes from Ondatra zibethicus, assembly GCA_004026605.1. Taxonomy (NCBI): domain Eukaryota; kingdom Metazoa; phylum Chordata; class Mammalia; order Rodentia; family Cricetidae; genus Ondatra; species Ondatra zibethicus. The sequence goes on from PVIU01004146.1 coordinate 19,265, forward strand.
AGCCAAGGATGATCTAATCCTTCTGCCTCCACCCCTTAAATGTTAGGCTGATAGGCCTGTGCCACTATATTTTGTTTTTTTTTTTTTTTTGAGACAGGGTTTCTTTTTCTTGAGACAGGTATCATATATGGCTGTCCTGGAACTCACTTAAGACCAGACTGGCCTTGAACTCAGAGATCCTGGGATTAAAGGTGTGTACCACCACCGTCCAGTTTTTTTGTTGTTGTTGTTGTTTGTTTGTTTGTTTGTTTTTAATGCAATGCTACAGTTGGAACCAGGGACTTCGTGCAAGCTAGTCAAGCGCTAAACCAAGTCACATTTCCAATTTAGCAGTTTGGCCACACAGGCTCACCCACCTCTGTCAACACCTCTGGGGGTAGTGCCCCCGGTACAGTGTTCTGCTTCTTGAACCTGCGCAGCAACTCCAGGCGCTCACGTTCACGGTCCACTGCGCGCTGGGCCTCGCGTAGACGCTCCAGGTCGTGCTGGTAGGCCTGGCGCTGCTGCTCCAGCTCTGTGCGCTCCTGGTCCAGTTGCTGGCGGAGCTGGCGTGCCTCGTCCTCCCTCTCCTGCAGTCGCGCACGTTCCCGCTCCCACCGCTGCTGCTCCTGGCGCAGCTGGCTCTGCAGCTTTTCAACACCAGCACGCTCCTCACGCTGCTTCTCGAAGTTGCGCTGCCGCTCTTGCTCTAGCAGCAGGTTCCCGCGTGTTGACTGCAGCCGGAACTGCTTCTCACGCTCCTGGATGGCCACTCGCTGCATCTCCACATAGCTGTCCTGTTGGGCGATAACTGCCTAGGAACAGGGATGGGGTGGGGCTGATGAGAGTCAGGCCCTTGGTTAGACCCAGCCAACCAGCAAAGGGCGGGAGCAGCCAGTCCCCTCCCTGATGCAGCAGGTACCTGGAGACTAAGAAGAAGCTGCGACAGTGTCTGGACCCGGTGGACCAGCTGCAGAGAGAAAGCCAAATTGGTCTACCTGATGAAGGTACACAGGATATGTGGGCATGCCGTCCCTGGGGGAGGTGGACCAGGGGTGGTACCTCTGACTCCAGGACAGTGGGCAGACATGAGCTGCTCTCTGTGCTAGGCATCTCCACCTGTGAAGAAAAGGATGATAGTAGCAAATGGGATTAAACCTAAACCACCACAGCTCACTATGCGAGCAGACATGTTCTTGGCTTGGGAAAAAGAAAAGGATCTAGGCCTGAGCTATGACTACGTGTGTGTGTGGGGGGGGAGGGGGTACAAGTGCTATGGCCATCTGATGTATGTCCATTCAAGAGTCTGGAAAATGAAAAGGGGATGGCTGGGAGGTGGGTAGGTGGCTGATGTCCAGCTCTACAGTAGGGTGGGCTTGGAGGCTTGGAAGTGCTGCTTATGTGGCCATGCCAGACACAGGGTCCTGTTCAAGCCTCAGATACAGACGGGCAGGTGCCCTTAGCTTCTGGAAACCTCAGCAACAATGCGCAGGTATTAGCTGTACTGAGTCAGGGAGGGAAGAGCCCGTGAAATGTCAGGAATGTGGGCACATGTTACTACACACTCTGGATAGCTTATGGTACCAATGTGAGGTTTTTGGCCTGCTGAAGTCAAGCCCATTCCTCTGCCTCCCTCCCGAGTCACTGCCAGCCATTCCCAGGGGTCTGCAAGATTAATTTTGAAGGCTGCCATGTTAGTGGTGGTTATGTTGACTTGGACTGTCTGAACCCAGGTAATCAACATTACCAGAAGTCACTTACCGCCTGTGGTGATTCCTCACAGCCACTGGGGGTGTTGCCATCACAGGATTTGGAATCTGGGCTGCTAGCAGGCCCCTGCCAGTCTTGGGGCCCGAGGTCGTTGTTGCACATCTTCTTTTTAAAGCTGCCATCTGGAGACCCCAAATTGATCACAAGAGGATGCTATGAATCCCACAGGGTCTGGGTTCTCCTCCTCTTCACCCAAACCCTACCATGTAATAAATACATGCTAGGGTGCTCCCGGAGGCCTGCCGCAGGGCCCTGGCTTTGTAGTACAGAGCCCACAACACCCAGAGGACCGAGGACTGTTTTCAGGAATTATACCCCCAATGCTGGAGATAGCTCAGCTGTTAAAGGCTAAGGCTCACAACTAAAAACTCAAGAAGTCACACTGTACAGAGCACTGGATCTGCCACTCATGAGCTTCCCGAGGCACAGCCTCAGACGTAGGTAACATACTTACTCTTGCTGGGGCTGCCCACATTGTCATAGCCCCCGAAGGTCTCAGCCCTCCGAGGCAGGCCTGCAGAGACACCTCCCTCCTCCACTTGGCCACTGGTGCTGCCCAGCTGCCGGCAAATCAGGCTTTGGATGCCCTCAACTGTGAAGAAGAGGTAGAGGACATGAGTTAACAGGTGGTGGGGGTTATGCCAGGGGCAGCAGGGAGCCCAGATCTGAGCCAGAAGCAAGCGGCAATTGAGTGCTGCGATGATAGTTATACACTATTACTTTGGCTTCAGCAGTGCTGGGGGCAGAACCCAGTGTTAGGCAAGCACTCTAATAATGGAGCCAAATTCCGAGCCATCATCCTCAGTGTCTAAGGGAGAAGCTAAGGAAATTGGGCAGCCATTGGGTTTGAAAACAACCTATCTTGGAGACAGGCTCCATAAGATTCAGGAAGTTCTGAAAGGAGGCATGTTAAGACTTAGGAAGTCAACAATGCACAAATCTCAGGAGGTCCCTGAAACTTACCAGAAGTTATATAAATAGAAAGGACTGCTGGGGAAAAGAGACTCTCCAACCAGTTCAGCCAACTTTGCCTGCAAGTCATGAAGAGAGCTCCAGGGTCCCAGTTTTCATTAGTTGTCATCTAGGCTGGGGTGGCTTTCAGTGATGCAGCTGTCTTTAAGTTGTAAGTAATCCCTCTGCTTGTAAGTGATCTCTACAAATTTACTGGTTTACCAAGTTGGACTGGTGTTATTGTTACTTCAGTCTGTCATAAGTTCCCTGTCTAGGGTGAAGATGTATATGCTCATGTCTCCTCAAAAAAAAAAAAAAAGTGTCACACACCACATAGACAGGAGCCATATGGGCTCTGTGACTTTTCTCTCCAGTTTGTCAGGGTGCTACTGAAATCTAGGCCCTGAGCCAGGCCTAGGGATGTGATGCACCAGTCCCTACCTAGGCTCAGTAGCAAACACATAAAGTGAGAGCTGAACAGGAGGGCTGCCCATGGGGTAAGGGTGACCCACAAACCCTTCAATGGCCCTCTACCATTCAAAGTCTCTAGCCAGGTGAAGAGGCAGGGAGAACATTCCCAACCCATGTACCAGATTTGTGTCACTGGAGATCAGGAACAATGGCCTCAGGAGACAGAGGTGGAAGGGCAGTGCAGGTGTGGCTGGAGGGAGCAAGACACCTATTGGGTCTTGGCTAAGCTGTGCAGGCAAGGGGTCGAGTGGTTTGACTTGCTGATGGAAGAGAGCCACTACATTGGCTGCCCCTCCTAGACATCATGGGACCCTGGCGGCTGCAATGGTGCTGCTAGGAGCTTCTGTATCACTGAAGGTTCCCCTTACCAGCCTTGAGGCTGGCAGAGGGGTCTCTGCATGGTCAGGGTAGAAAGTGTATGGAGACAGGGGGTTACATGTATCCAGTGGTTTAATGGTTAATGCCTGGCAGCCTGCTAGAGCTTGAGGTGGGGTTCTGGCCCAAGTCTAGGGTGTGTTTCTGAACTTCATAAGTCCCTCAAAATGTGTATGTATTTTCCTGAGAACATTATTGGGGACTGTCCCAGAAAAGAAGGATCTGTATTAGGGAACTTTATTTTACTCAGAAAACTTAGATTACATTTTATTTATTGTGTGTATGAATGCACACATGTAACACAGCACACATGTGGAGGTCAGAGGACAACTTGCATGAGTTGATTCTGTCCTTCCATCACATGGATCTCTAGGATTGAACTCGGGCTGTCATACATGGAGGTTAGCACTCTTACCTGCTGGCCATTTCTTAGGCCAAAGCTTTATTTTTTCCCCCTGAGGACAAGTCTTTCATGCATCCCAGACGAGCTTCAAATTCATTAAGGATCTAAGGATGACCTTGAACTTTTGGTCCCCCTGCCTCAGTCTCCCAAGTGCTGGGATTCCAAGGCTTCACATATGCTAGACAAGCACCCCATCAACAGAGCCACAGCCCTAGCCCTGAGTCAACTTCAGACCTCTGGGGTTAACGAGGTCACCCAGGGAGTGTTTGTTGATTGGCAGAGAAAGTGCATAAAGGATTTGGGTGTAGCTTAGTTGTAGAGCTCTTGCACATGCTGGGTTCCCTGGATCACAAGAAAGCAAAATGACCATGGTCTTGGGTAAGGTTAGCCACAGAGAGTCCTGGGCGGCTTTGGACCCCCATGCAGCCCACCCTTACAATATCATAACATACCATGATGGGATGACTGACTTACTCTCACTCATGGCTGATCTGAGAATCTGCTCCCCCCGTAGGGTCTCAGAGGGGTCCCCGCCTCCTCGGAAGAGGCCTCGGCACTGGGCTGACTCATCCAGCCCACTCAGCTCTGCCATCTCCAGGTAGATCTGCTGCTTCTCCTGAAGACTCTGTGCGATCAGCTGGTCTTTCAGGCTCAGTCGTTCTATAGAGGACCCAGAGGTGGTGGTCAGCCCCAGGGACCTGCTCTTGGAGCCAGGCTGTGAGGGTGGGGTGCTCGGCTGGCCTGTAACCTCAAAGGCGCACCCCCTATCTGCCCTCTAACACCACTAGCTTCACAGTGTGGTCCTGTCCCCTCGGCTCCTCCTCCCATCCCCACTGTGAACACCAAATGGCAGGTAAGTGTGGACAGGCAGGAGTCTGGAACAGAGAGCCTTGAAAGACAATATGTTTTAATGTAAAAAAATTTCATTATGGGCTGGAGAGATGGCTCAGAGGTTAAGAGCACTGACTGTTCTTCCAGAGGTCCCGATTTCAATTCCCAGCAACCACATGGTGGCTCACAACCATCTGTAATGAAATCTGGTGCCCCCTTCTGGCCTGCAGGCATACATGTAGACAGAACATTGTAAACAAAATCTTTTAAAAAAATTCATTACATCTATTTATTTGTGTATATGCATGGGCACACACATGTGTGGAGGTCAGAGGATAACTTGCAGGAGTTGAGTTGCTTTATTCCGTGGAATCTGGGTATTGAACTTGGGCCATCAGGTTTTGGCAGCCAAGTATCTACTCACTAAGCCATCTTGCCAGTCCAGGGCTTTGTTTTGTTTTTAAGATTTATTTGCTGGATGTGGTGGTGCATGCCTTTAATCCCAGCACTTGGGAGGCAGATTCAGGAGGATATATGATTTACATAGTGAGTTCTAGGGCAGCCAGGACTACAGAAAGACCCTGTCTCAAACCCCCTCCCCCATATTTATTCATGTATGAGTATACATATATGCATTTGGGTGTGACATCTGTTTGTATGCATGGAGACCAGAAGATGACATCAGGTGTCCTTCTCTATCACTCTGTGTACTAATTGGAGGCAGAATCTCTCCTCAAAGCTGGGGCTCTATGTCTGTAAGCCAGCAAATCCTGGCAATCCCCTTGTCTCTGCACTTCTCAGACCTCGGGTTACAGGTGTGTATGCAGGACATCTGGCCTGTTATGTGGGGACTGGGTCTGAACGCTGGCCCACATGGTTGCGCAGCAAGCGTTCTTAACTGCTGAGCCATCTCTTCAGCCCCTGGTTTTGTTTGTTTTTTGGTCTTTCGAGATAGGGCTTCTCTGTGTAGCCTTAGCTGTCCTGGAACTTGCTTTCTAGACTAGGCCTGCTTCTGCCTCCCTAGTGCTGGGATTAAAGGTGGGCACCACCACCACCACCACCAGTTTTGTTTGTTTGGGAGACAGGATTTTACTCTTCTGCAGGCTGGAGATCCCCTTGCCTTGGCCTCCCAAGTACATGGATTATAAGTGTGAGCTACCACACCTAGCTTAAAAATTTTACAAAACGTTAAATTCTTAAAATTTTATGTTAGAAAACTGAGGGGTTATTTTAAACATTATTCCCTTATTTGTGTATTACATGGCAAGCATGTCATGGATTGCATGTGGTAATCAGAGGACCACTTGGAGTTGTTGGTTCTCTCTATTATGTCAGTTCCAGGGATTGAAACTGGGTTGTCAGATGTGGTAACAAGCTACCATCACTGCTGAGCCATCCTGTCAGCTCAGAAGACAGGGTTGTTATTAATTAATTCCTCGTTTTTAGACATCATCTTGTTATATACTCTTGGTTCACTGGTAAGAGCTGGATGATGCATGCTGGCTTTGAGTTCCCATCAATCCTCTCACCTCAGCCGCCAAGTTTATCAATCTTGGGGCTAGTGACATGGCTCAGTGGTTAAGAACATTTGACATTTGTTGTTCTTGCAGAGGACCCAGATTTGATTCCTGGCATCCACAGGGTGACTCATAACTGCCTTCAACTTTCTCTTCTGGCTTCTGCATGCACTGCATGCATGTAGTGCACAGACATGCATGCAGGCAAAATGCCCACTGCCCATACACATAAAATTCTTCTGAGTGCTGGTACTAAGGGTCTGTGCCACCATGTCCAGCTCCACTTACTTTTTTTTTTTTTTAAATGACAGAGTTTTCAGGTTTATTGTGTATACAGTGTTATGTCTGCATGTGCACTGGCAGGCCAGAAGGCACCAGACCTTACTACAGATGGTTGTGAGCCACCATGTGGGGCCTGGGAATTGAACTCAGGACACCTCTGGAAGAGCAGCCAGTGCTCTTAACCGCTGAGCCATCTCTCCAGTCCCTCCATTTACTTATTTTTTATTGTGATGTTTTATTTTTTAATCATCTATCTATCTATCTATCTATCTATCTATCTATCTATCTATCTATCTATCTATCTTTGAGGCAGTCTTTAGCTCTGGCTAGATTTGCTCACCACATAGCTGAAGATGACCTTGAACTACTGACACTTATCCCTGTGTTTGTGGTGCTGGGGTTGGAACCCATGGGCCTCATGTAAGCTAGTCAACCACTCTACCTACTGAACCATCTCCTTGGCAATGAACTGAACTCTTGAAATGTGACATTGTACATTAGTCCTCAATGAGGTGGCATAAACTTGATGTGAGACCATGGGTTACAAGTGGGACCTGCCCACAGTGCTGACCCCTCTTACCTTGAAAGTCCCGGAGTCTCAGGGTGAAGGCTTCAGTCATCCTTCTCTCCTCAGGCTCGATGGAGGGGCCCTCCTCCTTATCTGGACAGCTGCAGGCAAAGGGGACAGCTGCCATCAATGTCACATGGGTCATGTTCTGATAGCAGCACCACAGAGCATCCCTTTTCTCTCTCTCTTATGCTGGGAGGATGGCTTGGGGGATAATGGAGCCCCAGATCTACAAGAGACCCTGTCTCAGCAGAATAGGTAGAGTGACAGAAGACATCCAACACCCACTTTTGGCATGTCCATGCCTGAATTCAATCCCCAGGACTCACATAATAGAAGAGAATAACTAACCCTAAAAGTTGTCCTCTGACCTTTGCATGCATGCCATGGCTCACTTTCTCTTCAATAAAGAAATGTAATTATGAAAAGATTACTGAGCCAGGCTGGGCAGTGGTGGCCCACGCCTTTAATCCCAGCACTCGGGAGGAAGAGGTAGGCAGATCTCTGTGAGTTTGAGGCCAGCCTGGTCTACAAGAGCTAGTTCTAGAACAGGCTCCAAAGCTACAGAGAAACCTGGTCTCGAAGAAAACTAAAAAAAAAAAGATTACTGAGCCAGGGCCTGTATTAGCTATGAAATGGCTCTTCCACTGACCTATGTCTCCCTGTGCACTGCTGGTTTTTGTTGTTATTTGGTTTTCATGACAGGGTTTCTCTGGGTAGCCCTGGCTGTCCTGGAACTCTCTTTGTAGATCAGGCTACCCTCAAGCTCAGAGATCCACCCAAATGCTGAGATAAAGGTGTAATCACAACCACCTATTTGTTTTTTAAAAAACAAACAACAACAACAACAACAAACAACCAACAAGGCATCCTGCATCCCAGGCTAGACCGGGACTACTCTGGCCAAGGACGACCTTGATTTTCTGATCTTCCTACCTCTACTACACCAAGTGCTGGGATTACAGGCGTGCACTGTCACAACCAGCTTATATGGTGCTGGGGCTTGGACTGAGAGCTTTGTGCATGGTGGGTAAGCATGCTACCAAGTTACAGCCCTAGGTCCTGTACACTGCTTTTGTGAGGAGCTTAGCTTGGAGGACGAGGAGAAAGAGAGTCAACACACAATAGCTCTCAAAGGGTCAGGGCTTAACCAGAACTTCTGATCCTCCTGCCTCAGGCTCCCAATGTGAGGGGACAGGTACGCACAACCAAATTCTACTTCTTGCACATTTTTTTTTAAAACAGTGATATATTTCATTTATATGTATGTGTGTGCACATGCCATATATGTGCTGGTAATGGGGGCCAGAAAAAAAGCATCGGATCCTCTGAACTAGAATTATAGGCAGTTGTGAGCAACACACTATGTGGGTGCTAGGAACTTAACTCGGGTCCTCTGTAAAAGCAGTAAGCATTAACTGAGCCATTTCTCTAGCCCCTCATGTACAGGTTTAAAGTGCCCAGCTGTGACATGGAGGAGGTGGTCAGTGCACAGATGCAGATGCCTGTCAGACACTGGGGGCTGTGGACCACGCAGAGCTGAAGCTACTGAGCGTGGTGTGAATGGAGCACCTGGCAGCCAGATGCTGGTTCAGGCAGGTGGAAGACATAAGGCACTGGACTGGGATCTGGAGGGCGCTCAGTCTGAGAAATAAAGAGGATATTATAACCTGCTCCAACAAGGCTGGCCTCAAACTGTTTATATGAGTGGCCCACAATAAGGTCCAATTTAGAACTGCCTGGTCCCTCATACACCTTATACAGAAATATCCAGGCCTTTTTAGCACTGTGACAGGTTGGCCATTATTAGAAGGAGCAGTTCATTGTGAGAAGTGATTTCCTCATGGGACTGGGTGGCTCGGTTGGTAGGGTGCTCACTTACACTCATGACTCAGGGTTTCATCCCTGGCACTGTATAAACTGGGTACAACAGTGTGTACCTCTCATCCCAGAACCTGGGAGGTGAAGGCAGGAAGATAATAAGGCTCATCTTGGACTACACAGTGAGCTGGATGCCAGCCTGGGCTACATGTGATTGTTTCTCAAAAATCAACCAACCAATGAAGGGATCTGTCTGGGAGGTCAAAGTCAGATGAGAATAGCTTCTCAATCCCAAGAGCATGACTGGGCAGGAAGAGCCTGCCTGAGGAGGCATAAGACCCTGGGCTCACCTCTCCACGGCTCTGCGGATGTGGGCCATCCAGGTGTTCCTGTCTTCTTTGGAATTGGTATAGATCTCATACATCTCTGGTCCTTGCATGGAGGCACTGATCAGAAACATGGCCTTCTCCTCGTTGGCCACCTCTCTCACAATTAGCTTTTGCAGAGAGATGATGGGCGGCTTTGAGTCCTGCAGGGGGAAGGTGATGGAAACTTAACTGTTGTCCTGCTGTAGTCAAACAACACTGGAACCCTGCTCCCACTCCCAGTGCATATATGCATTTACACGGAAGGCAGGTGATGACCTTGGCTGTTGTTCCTCAGGTGTGTGGTTTCTCAGTGACCTGAGGTTCACCATACTTGGCAGGTAGCAGGTGAGTCCCAGGGATCTGTCTCCCCAGCACAGGGGCACCACACCCTACTTTTTCACGTGGGTTCTAGGAAGTGAGATCAGGTCTTCAAGTACTAAATAGCCATGCTAGCACAAAGCAGGAATGTTTTACTAACTGGAGACTATTTAATTGGTATCCTAGTTCTTTTTAATGCTTCTTGAGGCCTTGGACTAACTGTGAAACCCTGATGGCTTCAAGTTTGACAGTGGCCCTGTCTCAGTTTCCAAGTGTTAGGACTTCAGGTGTGCACCACCATGCCTGGCATAGGGCATAGTTCTTTTTTGTTATTAATATTTTTTTTAACATTTTGTGTGTGTGAGAGCATGCATGTGTGCATGCACATGCATGCATAGTACACCTGTGGAGATCAGAGGACAACTTGTGGGAGTTGGTTCTCTCCTTCCACCATGAGGGTTCTGGGTATTGAACTCGGGTCATGAAGCTTTGCAGCAGCATCTTTACCTATGGAGCCACCTGCTGACCTCAAAAGGCACATCTCAAGTAGTGTTCTGAGTTAAATTGCCCAGACCCTCTTATAATTCATATATTGAGGTTCTAAGTCCAAGCACCTCAGAACATGATGGTGTGCAGAGACAGGATCTTTAAAGATAAAGTCATGTTAAGCAAGACTTGTCTTTCCAGTGGTCCAAACCAACAGAACTGGTATCCTTATAGGACTGTAAGACTGGGCCAGGTGGGGAGCCACAGGTCTGTCACCCCAACACTTAAGATGTGGAGGTAGGAAGTTCAGAAGATCAAGGCCAGCCTCAGCTAAACAGTGAGTTCCAGGCCAACCTGGGCTATAAAAGGCCCTGAATTTACAAACCCTCAGATGACAGGTGTATGTAATTAAGCCAGCTTGGATGATTTTTCTTTTTGTGTGTGTGCTTTCCTGTCTAAGAACTCCTGAACATATTAACACTGGGTGATGCGGTTGATTTGTCCCTGCATTTCTGGGGACTAAGATAGGCTACTTTATGTCTCACCTGGGACACAGTATCTGGGATACACAGTGATCCATCTGAGATATTGTACAAGGAGGCAGAAGGATAAGAGGGTCTAGGAAGATGATGCCCCCAAAGTCTCCTGAGAGTGGGGGTGGGGTACACAGCTATCACACTGACATCTATGCCTTGTGTGAAACTGTGCTGGTTTAAGAGGTGTGCTGGGCTAAAGAGGGGGGCAGCTTTTATGACAAAATAATCTGACCCAGTTTAGGGAAAGGTGGGATGGGGTGACAAGGGGTGGGAGAATTCCTGAGGTGCTTTAAGGTCAGCAGATGGAATCTTCCACTTCAAGGGTTCTGCCCTATAAGACACTAAGCCATCGGCCTTGGCCCCATCTCCACCCCTGCTGAGTCTGAGGGCCTTTGTTTTGGTTAAAGAACAATCTGCATTGGCAGAGGTCAGGATCCTCTTATTTCCATATCACCTCCATGAGTCCTGATCTAACACTTGGAGCCGAAAACACAGGAGGGATTTTGGGGCCCCCACACCATTCCCCCAGGTTCACCTGTTCTCACTCCCCTTACCTATCTCTTCTCTCTCATTTTTCTGATGCCCATCCCATGGAGAGCATGGCCACTTGCCAGGCTTACTCAGGGACTGAGCAGCTGACAATCTTGACGTGGAACCTCTGGGTCTTAGTGTCCTGTGTCCTTTGTCTATGTAAATGGTGCAAATTCCAATTAGGGGCTTTATTAGTGTGGCACATAAACTCAGTTTAGCCCTTTTCTCCTGCTCACTGCCCCTCCCCTCTCCAGAGACCTCCAGAGCAGAGGCTTTCACCATTTGCCACACCAGTACATTCAACATCCATACACTAAGATAAGGTTCTTTGGGCCAGACCCTAGGGCTGTGAGTGCCCGGGGATGTTGGACATACAGACAGTGAGGCTGGAAAGACTGAGGATGTTTTAGATCATGGGCTAGGGGATAATCTCCCTAGCCTCATAGCTATAAGCCCTCTACACCCCAGTATAGAGAATGTGTCTGTGAATCTGTAACAGCTCCTTGGGCACTCCAGGAAGGAAGTGCTTAACCCCTGACCAGACACCGTTCAAGTTACGCCCATCTGCAGCCCTCTCCAGCTCCATCCTCAGAGCAGATTCTGGCATCTGAGCTGTTATGGGAAGAGACAGACACCTATCTCTGAGTCAGTAAAGACCCCCGGGTGCCATTCCAGAAGGATGATGGTTACCATTCTCATGTCCCCATGTAAGTTCACAGACCTCAACTAGATGTGCCCCTCCTTCTCACTTCTTAGAGTGACATATTCCTATCCTGGAATTCTGTCCCTTCTCTCTGCCACCCAGAAATCCGAGACGGCTTATGTGAACCTCCTTTCTCCTCTCAAACCTATAAAGAATGGTCCCCATTCTGCCTTTTGAGTTTGAACTCTGTTTAGAGCCCCTTCCACCCTGTCATCTGCTTATGGCATTACTAATTCTTTTAATAAACTTTTTACCCAAGGACAAATGACCTCAGTGTCCCCCTTAGGGCCCTCCCACTGGAGACCTTTCAATGAGGACCAGAGCCATACCAGGAAGCAGACAGGTTCTCATTCTCTATACATTCTATTGATGCCCATTGGCTGGAACCTTCTGGAAGGACCATGAGACAGGGTGTCTCTCAGTATATTAATTACACCCTATCTGTGTTTCCTCTCCATGTTTTGTCTTGGACATCCCTCTATGGGGCCTACCATGGCATGGCCCCAGCAAGTGGGGCCTGTGAAGACATCAGACGCATGCCACGGAAGCAAAGACGCGGGATCTGGGAAGACGTTAGGCACATACCACAGAAGCAAAGACGTATCTCTGATCCTTTTCCTGCAGCAGCAGAAGCACATCAGTCAACAGGACAGCGAGGACATCTGCAGAGACCAGCACATGGAGGACAGTCTTATCGGCCATATGCCCAGAAGGGCTCAAGAGGGAAGCACCACGATGTGTCAGCCTCTTGTTCCTAGGAAATCCCATCCTAACTCAACCCTTTCCACAAAGTACCTGAGTTTGGAGACTCAGCATAAATGAACGCCTGAGGCTCCTGCTCGGAATGTTCAGAACTCAAGCTAGAGCTCCCATATCCCATTCAGTTATTTCATTATTTTTCTTGCTTTTTGACTTCTCTGTGTAGCAGTTGGCTGTCCTGGAACTTGTTTTGTAGACCAGATTGGCCTTGAACTCAGAGATCTGCCTGCCTCTGCCTTAACGGTGTGTGCCACCACTACCTGACTTAAGAATTTATTTTTTATTTATTTATTTTTATTTTACTTTATTTTTGGTTTTTCGAGACAGGGTTTCTCTATAGCATTGGAGCCTGTCCTGGAACTTGCTCTATAGACCAGGCTGGCCTTGAGCTCACAGAGATCCGCCTGCCTCTGCCTCCCAAGTGCTGGGATTATAGGCGTGAGCCACTACCACGTGGCTTAAATTTTTATTGTCTATTTACTTATTAATTTATTTTTGTTTTTCAGGACAGAGTTTCTCTGTATAAGAGCCCTGGCTGTCCTGGAACTTGCTTTGTAGACCAGGCTGGCCTTGAACTCACAGAGATCTGCCTGTGTCTGCCACCTGAGTGCTGGGATTAAAGGCTTGCACCACCAAGCCTGGCTCAAGGATTTATTTTTAACTATGTGTGTGTGGGTGTCTGTGTGGCCTTGTGCATGTATGTAAGTGCTCTCAGTGACTAGAGCTGCTGGGTCCCTGTAGCTGGAGTTACAGGCAGCTATAAGCTGCCCAGTGTGGGTTCTGGGAACCAAATTTAAGTTCTTTATAAGAGCAGCAGGTACGCTTAGAGACTGTGCCATCTTTCCAGCCCCTCATTTATTATCGTTACTATTTTGTGCATATGGGTACACGTGTAATCCATATATATATGTTCATGCATGTGTGCACACATTTGTTTGGGTGCACCTGTGCATGTATATGTGCATACACTAGGGGTTGATATGAGGTATCTTCTTTAATCACTTCCTAATTTTTTTTTTGATGTGTGTTTATGGTATGCAGGGGAAATTGGCTGGAAGGGAGGTGTGTGCATGCCCTAGTGTGTATGTGAAGGTTGGAGGACAAGTTGTGCAAGTTGGATCTATACTTCCACCACATGTGGCTAAACTAGTGTATAACAGTACTAGGGTTACAGGCATGTATCACTATGCCTGGCTGGGGACTGAACTCAGGCAAGCACTTTACCCATCAAGTCACTGTTCTAGCCTCTAGGTGGTTTCTTTGTTGATGGAGGCAGGGCTGGCCTCAGCTCCCTTAAGTCCCAGTCCCGCTTGGTGCGTTAACCCTGTATGACTGTATGAACACCTCTCACAGTGAGACGTTTGCACACGAGTCACAGGAGTGCAGATACTAATGTTTGAGGGAGCCTCTTTTTCTTTTTTACCCCTTTTTGAGGCAGGGTCTGGCTTCTGACTTGATCTGTCGCTGAGGATGACCCTGAATTCCCAATCCTTTTGCTTCTGCTTCCCTAGAGCTGACTGTCACTATGCTCAAGTTTACCTGGTGTTGTGGCTGGAAACCAAGGTGGCCAGCAGCAGACATTTACCTTTCAAGCGTCCTGATGTGGACTTCCAGCACAAGGTGCCTTCTAGGTGGAGCTGGCGCCGCAGCATGTCCTCCTTGCGGAAGGTAAGCCCATTCTTGAGTTTGCTGGATGACTTCAAGTCCACCTTGCCTGCGATCTCCCTGAGGCGCTGGTCCTTCTCATACTCACTGACTTTGGCATCCACTTGTGAGATGATGCCTTTGATGAGGTTCAGGGCCTGGCTCAGGTCCTTGTGGTCCTCCGTGCCAGCTGTCACACATAAGCAGAGGTAGCACTGTTGTGTGCCCACGCTCACAAACACAACAGAAGTGGATGTGCCACATCTGGATGGGATCTATAGGTATATTCATTCCCTAGGGCCACTGCTTAGAGGTCTTTCAGAACTCTCTGCCAACTGTAATTTCTGAAATGAAAATGGTTCTCCAAAATTAATAATAGCCCAGAGTTTAATGAACTCAGTTTATTTCTGTTTGAATTATTTTTTGAGACAGGATCTCATGTAGCACAGATTGGTCTCAAACTTCCTATAGAGAATTACCTTGATCTCCTGATGCTCCTGCCCCCTACACCTCCCAGGTTAGTGTAGAACATGTGGATCTTCCTGCCTATCTGTTGGATAGCAATTTCCTCTGAATTAAAACGTTCTATTCTGGAGGGAAGTTGTTAAGACTCAGGAAGTCCCTGAAACTCACCAGAGTCATTTAGAAGGTCTCCCTAAGATTATGGAAACACTAAGGGCTGCTGACTTGAGGACATGCTCCAATTTGTTTAGCTGCCTGCAAGTCCTGCAGAGAGATCTAGGGTTCCAGCTTTTTTGAGTCCTAACACACATGCTATGGTGGCTTTTGGTGACGTAGCTGCCTTCCAGTCACCCCTACTCCTATAAGTAACTGTTTATCCATGCTCTTAAGTAACCACAATAAAATCATTGGTTCACCAAGTTGTACTTTGATGGTAGGTTACATTGGTCTGTTGTTAGCTCCCAATCACTATCTGGGACGAGTAGGCATTTGTTAATGTCTCCCAGGAAAAGTGTTACACAATACTGGGCCCCCTCATGCTGAGAGAACACCTATGCCCACTGCACCAGCTCAGATCTTGCTCTGGACATATAACTCAGAGGCCATTTCTTTTTATTTTTATTTACATGTATAAGTATTTTGTTGCATGTATGCCTGTGCTCCATAGTATAGTGCCTGTGGAGGACAGAAGAGGGCATAAGAGTCCAGTCCCCCAGGTCTCGTTTTATGTATGGTTGTGAGATACCATGTGGGTGCTAGGACTCAAGCCCAGGTTCTCTGGAAGAGTAGTTGTGCTCTCAAATGGCTGGGCCATTTCTCCAGTCCTAGAAAGCATTTATTAATAACCAAGGAATCATTGTGTTTTCATCTAGTTCATGTCCAGTTTACAGATACTGACCTGGGCCCTGTCATGGTCCAGCCTCTGCTAAGGACAAAGGTTCACCCAGCTCCTGCCCTCATGTGCTGACTGCCTGGCACCCAGTAAAGTGGATTACAAGAGGGAACTTGGCCAGTCCAGAGCAGGTGGACTGAGACAGCCATCCACCCTGACCATGAGTGTAGCAGCGTGTGTTCCCACCTTCTGTGTTCTGGATGATGCGCTCCACCAGTACTGGGTACTTGGTTATACGCTGTGTGACCAGAAGGATACACTCCTGAACTCCCAGCCGTCGCACAATGGAAAAGTTGCCGATTTTCTGTGAAATGGAAAAGAAATAGCTTGTTTTAGTATCTCTTTCTCTCTTCTTCTTTCTTTTATTTTTGGATATTTTTGAGACAGGGTCTCTCCATGTGACCCTGGCTGTCCTGGAACTCACAGAGACCCACCAGCCTCTGCCTCCCAAGTGTTGAGATTAAAGATGTGCACCACACCCAGCTCTCCTTCCTTCTTCCTTCCCTCCCTCCTTCACCATCCCCACTCCCTTGTGTTTGTGGATGAACCAAGGGCCTCAGACATGCTGAACAAATACTCTATTACTAAACTGTACCTCAAGACAGACAGACAGACAGTCTAATGCACACACGGCTTGATGATTACCTGTATGTACTATTATGCTAGGGTAACATGCTCCTTTTTGGGGGTCTGTATGAGTATGTGTTCAAAGACCTGAAGAGGGCATTAGGTGTCCCCCTGAGTCACCCTTCACTTAGTTTTTTCCCTTTCCTTCCCTTCCTTTTTCCCTTCCCTTCCTTCTTCCCTTCCCCCTTTCCTTTCTTCTTCCCTTCCCTTCCTCCTTCCCACCTTTTTTTAAAGACAGTGAGATACTATGTCTCACTATGCAGACCAGGGCTATGGCTAAGCAGCTAGCACTAAGACCTAAGCCATCTCTTCAGCCCTTTTGTAGTTCTGAGACAGTACATCTTTTGCGAGATGTTTCTGCTTCAGCTTTCTAAGAAGTTGAGGTTACAGACCTGAACTACTAGGTTCAGCTTCTTGCTGAATCAGTCAAACACCTCAGGCCAGGAACTCCTGCCCTTTCACCTTCTTCTATGACCCCCAAATAGGAATTGCCTTCTAAACATGGAAAGGTCACAAGTGGGTGGGCACTTAGTAAGATCTGTTAAAGAGGAATTTAAGCCAGGTATGGTGGGGCTTGCCTATAATCCTAACACTGGGGGAAGGGGAACCGAGGCAGGAGGATCGTGAGTTTGAGGCTAGCCTGGTCTACAAAGCAAAATCTTACCTTAAATAACAAATAAAAATAAGAGTGAAAATATTAAGATGAGGGTGGTGCAGACCCATGATCCCAGCATCTGGAAGCCCAGAGGAGGAGGATCACCAGTTTTGGGTTAGCCTGGACTACAGAGGAAGTTCTAGACCAACCTGGGATATGCAGGCAAGACCTTGTCTCAAAATAAGAGGACAAGGGGCTCCAGACATGGCTTAGTGGTCAAGAGCACTTAACTGTTGTACAATATTACTTTATGATGTGTTACATTTGTTTATGCTGTGGAACATGTGTTTAATGATGCAAAGATGTGTTGTATTCAACATCAAGTTGCATTTGTTTAATACTATGAAACTATGATACTTTGCCTGTCTAAAACACCTGATTGGACTGAAGAGCCAATAGCAAGGCAGGAGAAAGGATAGGTGGAGCTAGGAGGCCAGAAAGAATAAGTAGGGGGAGAAATCTGGGGAAAAAAGATTGAGGAGCGAGAAAAGGAGGAGAGGAGGATATCAGGGGTCAGCCACCCAGCTACAAAACCAACATCAGAGTAAGAAAGAAAGGTATATAAAATAGAGAAAGATAAAAGCCCAGAGGCAAAAGATAGAGGGGATAAATTAAGAAAAGCTGGCTAGAAACAAGCCAAGCTAAGGCCAGGCAGTAATAAGTAAGAAAAGTCTTCATGTGGGATTATTTGGGAGCTGGGTGGTGGGCCCCCAAAGAGCAAAAGAGTAAACAAACAACTACACTTAACTATTCTAAAAAAGGTCCTAGCTTTGGGTTCCAGTACCCACATGGTGGCTCACAATTACATTTATCTCCAGTTGCAGGAGATCTGATAATTTCTGGAACTCATACATATACCTAAGTATAAAAGTTTAAAAAAAAAAAAGTTGAGTATGATGATATGGCCCTATAATCTCAGCACCTAGGAGGTGGAGGCAGGACTTCAAGGTCATCCTGGGCTACAAAGTGAGTTCAAGGATAGATAACCTGGGCTACATTAGACACTGCTTCAAAATAAACAAGAACAGAATAAGAAAAAAAAACAAGAAAGGAAGAAAACCAGTTATGGACTAGTTTGAGGAACATAAATTGGATATCCAGTAGGTGTTCACATTTGTGCACACACAGACCCTCATCCTTGATCCTGGCTGACAGCTAGTGTCCCAGAACCCTCCAGAACCAGACTGGGTATCTGCGTTAATTCCAAACATGGCTCCCAAGCCACTTATGATTTACACACGTATCTTTTAACTAAGAACCAAAGTGGCCACTTGGCCCTGTTTCCTGGTAGGGCTGAGAGGCAGCTCCCTGCCCTCTGCCGAGCACGCTGTACATGCTGGGGCTGTTACCACTGCTCTTATGTTGAATTGGGAATGTGTTAGCAAAGGCAAACAGCTACATTTTTTAAAGGCAGGGTCATACGTGTGTAGCCTAGGTTGGCTTTGTATGCTCTCTGTAGCTTAGGATAACCTTGAACCTCTAATTCTCCCATTTCTACCTTCCCAGTGCTGGATGACAGGCATGCAGCCAACACACCTGGAATGCAACCCAGGGCTTTTGTGCATGCTAAGTAAACACTCTACCAACTGAGCTGAGCTTCATTCTCAGCCCCAACGAAAAGAGCTATTTCTTAAAGAGCACCAGAGTCACAGAGCTTTTGAAGAGTCCGTGAATATAGGTTTCATTGGATCTCCCTCATTGCTGCTTCTGCCCCCACTGTGCTTTCCTCCTCTTTTCTTTCTTCTCCCCTCCCTCCTTCTCTCTTTTGCTGAGGGAGGGTCTCATGTAGCCCATGTTGGTCTCAAGCTCCCTGTGCAGCTGAGGATGACTTTGAACTCCTCATCCTCCTGCTTCCACCTCCTAAGTCCTGAAATGATTAAGTGTGTATCACACTTGTTTTATTTTTTTAGTGTTCTGTTGTTGTTTCATTATCTTTTTTTTACACCTGTTTACTTAGTTTTGTGTATGTGCTCGCGTGGAAGTTTGGAGGTCAGAGGACTACTTTCAGAATCAGTTCTCTCCATCATGTGGGAATGGGGCCAAAATATGGTTATCAGGCTTAACAACAGCAAGCACATTTACCCACTAAGCTGTCTTGACCGCCCTGTGGAGAGTCACAGAGACCAGCCAAAGGAGAAAAGTTTAGAGAATGCATACCTCATAGAACTTTAAGAAGCTGGTATAGCTCTGAAGGGTGGTTCCCTGGTTGAGACAAGGCCTCAAAGGACCCACATGGCTGGTTGTCATGGCATATGCCTGTAATTCTAACTGGAGGCTAGCCAGAAGTATATACTGGTCTCAGAAGTAAGGACTGGGGGCATGTGGCTCAGCTGGTGGTATGCTTGACAAGCATGCACGAAACCCTGGGTTCCATCCACAGCAACACATAAACTGGCTGTGGTGATGCAGTCCTGACACTCCAATACTTGGGCAGCCCAGACAGGAGGACCAGGAATTCAGGGCCATCCTTTGCTACACAGAGAGTTTATCATCAGTACAGACTCCATGAGACCCTGCCAGGAAATGAGTGAATACAAGAGTGAGGCTGGCATGGTGGTACACCCCTGTAATCATAGAACTTGGAAGGCTGAGGCAGGAGGATCTGCAAATTTGAAGCCAGAATGGGATACATAGCAAGATCCTGTCTCAAAAAAACCAAAACAAGGGCCTAGGATATGGCTCAGTGGCTCATGGGTTTGCCACCCATGTATGAGTGATATAGATATGAATAATTTACATTGGTATAAATCTTGGTTTGTTGATATAAATTTAAGGTCAATTTTGTTATATGTATATGTATTTCTGATCTTGATTAAGGTATTGTGATTATGTAGTTCATTTGAAAAATGTAATGTATAGTTAGGAAATATAGGTTGTTAATGGATAATCATTGATATAGTCAAGTTTGTAGTCATGTTAGTTAGATTTTCTAGATGTGCATAGATATATTTCAGCTAGGCATTCTTCATATCTTTCAAAGACTACAGAATATGACATTTAATGTTTTAATAATTTAGGGCTTTTCATGACAATGAGACACGTCTGCTCCTGGCAGCACCAATCTACTTCAAGAGGAAGATGGGCATCAAAGAGGCTACTTATGGAGTTTGTTAGCCATTTGGGCAAGAAACTGCTCTTGCCTGGACTGCTTAAATGGACACAAAGAACCCACAGAGAGAGGACTGCTGAACTTGCCTAAAGGTGAGATGATCCTTCAGGGTTTTTGATTCATGAAAGAGTCTACGAGACATTCTGAAGGACACAGAAGAAAGTGACTGAACTGTCTTTGAATTTTCCTGGAAAAGTCTGCTGGATACTATGGGCCTGTAGGCTGAAGATGGATGCCCCAACGGTACAAAAGAACTTTGGGTGACTGTACAGGCAGCGAGATGTCTCTGTTATTTCTAGAGTTTTGGACTTCTCATTTACTTAGGTAATATTATATCCTTCTGGAGTCTTTGATGGAGTTGAAGAATAGATAGTTATAGTTATAGCTTTCCTTAGTTATGATAAAAGATAAACTAGATATAAATATGGTAACTGTAATTATTGCTTGATAACTGTTTTGTTATATGTAATTTTACTATGTTAAAGTTAAAGCCTTCCTTTTTGTTTAAACAGAAAAAGGGGAAATGGTGTAGGAGGTCCTTCTGTATTTCTGTTGCTTTCATTGGTTAAATAAATAGACTGCCTGGGCCTTTTGATAGGGCAGCCCTTAGGTGGGCAGAGTAGACAGAACAGAATGCTGGGGAGAAAGGAAGTGTGGCAGACGCCATGATTCTCTGGCCCAAGATGGACACTGGTTAGACTCATGCCGGTAAGCCACATCCTTGTGGTGAATACAGATTATTAGAAATGGGCTGAATCAAGATGTGAGAGTTAGCCAAGAAGAGGCTAGAACTAATGGGCCAGGCTGTATTTCAATGAATACAGTTTCTGTGCAATTATTTTGGCGGCCGGGAGCTGGGTGGAAGGACACAGCCTGCGCGCCTCTTGCAACACATGAGGAACTGTTTGGATCCCCAGCACCCACGTTAAGTCAGATATGAGGGTACATGTCTGTGATCACAGTACTCTTGAAGTGGGGTAGGGGTAAGAGACAGGGGATCCTCCTCGTTGAACCGACACCCAAGGTCTCCCTCTGCCTGCCACAGATGTGCCTTGGCATCACAGCACACGTTTGTGTCCATACAAACGCCATATAGCCACATTCTCTCACACACATAAAACACAAAGGCTTTTGTTTTTTACCTTGATTAAGTTTTGAAACTTCTTGCTCTGCTGCAGCAGTAACTTGTAGTGACTGACCGCATCGTTGTGGCCACTACAGAACACACCGTATTTCTCTTTCATTCTCTCTCCGGTTTCCCCTGAGAACTAACATGGAAAGGTAATGGAAGTTAGCTGATGATGAGCCACGAATACTGCCAGAGTACGTTTCCACCTAGTTTATCTGGTTGTGATAAGAACTGTATTTTTCCTGAATGTTTCCTCTAAACACCTCCTTGGAGCCTCAGTGCAAGCATAACGAGGTAAGAGAGTTGTCTTGAGCTCTGCCTGCCTCCACTCTCATATACATTTCTGCAATGATCATGGGAATGATTTCTTTCATTTTTAGTGCAGAGTTTTCTTATGTTGTGAGGTTGGCCTCAATCTCTTGATCCCACTCCCTTCTGCCCATCTGGTCCTAGGATCAGAAGGGACCAACTGAAGTAAGCAGCCCAACAACAGATGACGACTTTGGCCCAAATGTATGCTCATAGTCATCAAAGCCTGGGGCCTTTGGAGATGGCTCAGCATAAAGACCCAGGCTCAGTTAGGTCCTGGGATGGGTCTGGCAGCATGCGTCTGTAACCCCAGTGCTTGGGGGGCAGAGCTACGAGGATTGTAGGGGCTCACTGGGCAGCTGACCAATCAAAACAGTGAGCTCCAGGTTCATCCAAAGCCCCTGACCCAGCCTGGCATGGTGGCATACTACTTTAATCCCAGTACTCTGGTGGTAGAGGCAGGTGGATTTCTAAGTTTGAGGCCAGCCTGGTCTACGGAGCAAGTTCTAGGACAGCCAGAGCTGTTACACAGAGAAACCCTGTGTAACAAACAAACAAACAAACAAGAAAGGAAGAGAGGGAGGGAGGGAGGGAGAGATGGAGGAAGGAAGAGGGCTGGCAAAAAGGCTTGGTAAATGAGATACTTGTTGCTAAGCTTGATAACTTGAGTTTGATCCCTGAGACCCAAATGGTGGAAGGAGAGGACCAACTCCTGGAAGTTGTTCTCTGGTCTCCTCAATTACACCATGTCACATGCATGACCACCCATATATTAGTTTATGTTAAAAAAATAAAAAGATGTGTAATGATGGAGGACATCTGACATCAACCTCCGGCCTCAACAGGCACCTGCACTGGCATGCATATTACCCCGAGCAGCGGGGGGCTGGAGATGTGACTGAGTAAAGTGTCTGTCTAGCATACAAAGCCCTGGCCACAGTCCCCAGCGCTGCATAAACTGGTGTATGGGAACACTGGTGAGCCCAGCACTCAGGAGAGGGAAGTCAAGGGCGGGCCAGGTGAGCTACATGAGGAGGATGAACTCCTGACCTGAGTGGATTACAGGCAGGAACCACCATGCCCAGGTTCTGTGCAGTGCTGGGGATGGTTCTCAAGGCTTTGTGCATGCCACACAAGTGCTCTGTCAACTGAGGTAGATCCCTAGCTGAAAATATAATTCTGAACAGTATTTAGACATGTTTGATAGAGGCCATTCCAGTCTCAGTGTTCCTAGGACACGAGCTGGCATTGTGTGCTTTCTAGGATGGTGGGCATGTGATACACCAGTGTCATCATCTTATCAGAAAGAAGGAAGACAGGGTGGAGAGAGGTGTGACCCATCCTGGTCATGGTACCTACCTGCTGGACCAGGACATCCCCGATCTTTTGGATGACATAATTCCGGTCGCTGCCCTCCTCCAAGAACTCCTGCCGGCGCTCCTTGAGGCGGGCAAGGAAGTGGCTGTGTATTTCCAATAGGTCATCAGCACATAGGAATAGGCGGCTCACTGCCTGGCCACTGAACTGCAGCTCCTCCTGCAGGGCTCTCGAGTACACTTTCAGCATGATCTTGAGTGTGCGCACGTGGTGTGCTTCTGTCTGCATCAGCTCTGCAGGGACAGAGGTGGGGGAAGATCACCTTGGCTCCCAGGGTACTCACAGCTACTATAGGCCTGCTGCAGCTGGGTTGACCTTGCCTGCTCTCTGGGCCCAAGCATGCACATGCACGCACGCATGCACGCACACACACACACACACACACACACACACACACACACACACTCTCCTTTCTTTTGTGTGGCCACACCCAGCACATGTATATACAGATATTTATGTATATGAGTGCATAGGGAGGCCGGGGGCCCTGGGTTCTATCCTCAGTTACTTCACAAACAACAACAAAATGAACAATAGGAAAGAAGAAATAGTCTTGGGGCTGTGGATGTAGGTCTTGGGGCTGTGGATGTAGCTGTGTAGGTGACGGTGCTTACTTAATATGCATAAGGCCTTGGGGTCCATCCTCAACACATTAAAGAAACTGGATGTGGCACTGTATTGTTGAAGTTCCAGTATGTGGAAGGCAGAGGTGGCCAAGTAAAGAGTTCAAGGTTACCCTCCCTTCAGTGGGGTGGGGGCACAACTGGTTCCTAAACTTGCTGTGTTGCCTAGGCTGGTTTTTGACTCAAATGCCTTCCTTCCTGCCTTAGTGAAAACAGGTGTATCCCATCACACTTGACCTTTAGCCTTTCTTAATTAGAAGTCTTCCCTCCCTAAAGTGCTATGTGAGTCTGAAGCCAAAGGAGCATGAAAAAAGAAAGTATTTCGAATGAGCTGTGTAACCTCAATGTCCCAGAAGCCTTTATCCTTGAGTTCAAGAAGGCCATAAGGAGGAACTTCCAGCCTTGGGGGGAGTGAAACTTGCATGTCTCTGCATGTATGTGATCAAACACAGACCTTGATAGACCAATGTCTGCAGTCCACTCAGGCACTAAAATCTGACCTCCATATTATTAAGAGCATGGCTATAGGAGTGCCTGTCTATCATGAACAAAACCTTGGGTCCCCTCCTCCCCCAGCATCCCATAAACCAGTATGTGGCCCAGGCCTGCCATCTCAGAACTCTGGCTGTAAAGGCAGGAGGATCAGAAAGTTTAAGGTCAACTCAGTTATAGGCAACTTTTTTTTTTTTTTTGTTTTCGAGACAGGGTTTCTCTGTAGCTTTGGAGCCTGTCCTGGAACTAGCTCTGTAGACCAGGCTGGCCTCGAACTCACAGAGATCTGCCTGCTTCTGCCTCCCAAGTGCTGGGATTAAAGGTGTGCGCCACTACTGCCCAGCTAGTTATAGGCAACTTTGATACTAGCCTGGGCTACACGAGAGACCCTGCCCCCCCCAAAAAAAAATCAAATAAACTAATAAAAAAAAAATGGCGAGCTTCTGAGAAGTATGCTCGGGTAAGTAGAATCTTCACAGACTGGAATATTTTTATAGACTAGGATCCTGGGCTGGCTAGATGGCTCAGGGAGTAAAGACACTTGCTGCATAAGCTTGGTGACTTCACACGTTATACACACACATGGCTCAAGGAAGGCCATGAAGAGGCAGAAGGAAAATGAGAGCCTGAGGGCCAGGTCAACTGCTTCATGATAGTCTTCTGGGCAGAGCAGGGGTGCTACACCCCCAAAATCTCAATAATAGGGCTACCTGCACAAGACCTGAAAGACCACATGCCAACACGGATGGAGATTAGGGCTTCAGCCCTAGATGAAGGCCTACAAGTAGTCAATGGCTACTGAAGGAAGGAGAACCATTTCAACCCCTCCCCCACTCCAGGGATAAGGCCCAATCCTAAGGGGTCAGTACTAAATACATGTACATAGGAGGCAACGCTAACTGGACTCCGTAGGTGACATACATATAATAGGTGTTACATATACATATATATTTGTATATGTATGTATATATGAGAAGACGTCATGAATTTGGGAGCAGGTGGTTGATGGGGCACAGGAGGAGTTGGAGGGGAGCAGGATGAAAATGATATAAATACACTGTACTCAGGTATGAAATCCTCAAATTAAAAAACAAAAATAGCAAAAAACAACTACAATAAATCAAAGAAGGTTAGAGATGCAACCAGTGGCTAGCAGGTACTTCAGATTTGAAGTTAAGAGACATACAAAAAGAGGTTCTTGTCCCTCAGATGATTTGAAGCAGGGCAGGGAGGTGACATCTAAGACCAGGAAGCTGGTTTTCACCAAATTCTGAGTCTGCACCCCTCTTGGACTTCTCAGTCTCTAGAACTTAGTGACTATAAACTTGAGCAATAAACTCGTTTAAATACCACCCTGCTGATGACATTCTGTTCTAGCAGCCCAAGCAGATGGAGAGTCACCAACAAGGTAAGAATGAGTCAGCCTCAGGCATTTGGCCAGGCTGGTTTGCAGGGACCTGTGCTAACAAAGCCCTTCCTGCTCCAACAGGTAGGGTTGTCCCAGGGGAGTGGTAGGTGGGGCAGATTACAGGGTCTCCCGAGAGGCTGGCTAAATAGCTCAGACTCTTAGGTGGATTTAGGGAATGAAAAAAAAAAAAAATAATGGGGCTGGGACGTAGCACAGTTGTTGGGAGTGCTTGCTTAGCATGCACAAAGGCCTGTGTTCCCTTACCAGCCCTGCAGAAACCAAGTAGGGTGGTACACGTCTGTAATCCCAAGTACTTGCAAGGTGGAGGAAGTTTAAGGTTATCTGAGGTGAGTTTGAGGCTATGAGACTATCTCAGAAAACAAAACAAACAAAATAGGACTGGTAAGTGGCTCAATGGGCAAAGGTGTTTGCTGCTAAGCCTGAATTGGATCTCTGTGTTCTATATGGTAGAGAGAACTGACTTTTCCAAGTTGTAGTCTAACCTTCACATGGAGCCCTGACACACGTACACACACACATGCATGCACACACGCACTCAATACATTTTTACAGAAGAATGGACAGAGAAGGTTAAAGAGGGCTGGCACGGTGACATAGGCGTTAGACACCTTACCATACAGGACATCCTGTCTTTTTACCACCTCCTTCTTTTGTTTCTTGGCATATGCTAAATCCACAGAGAGGCTCCAGGACTCAGCCTCAAACTCATGGGCATCTGATTCGATCTCACACCTCAGTGAGGCAATGTAAGGATCTGGGGGAAAGACAGAGGTTGTTGATTAGGCTGGCGCTTGTCACATCTTCCTATCCCCTCAAGGACATGCTGAACCCTCTGGCCTTTCCCTGTAGAGAAGGGAACCATGTGGCATCCCTGGAAATTCATTACTGATGGGGAACATTACTTCAAAGTGTGCTGCATTTTTTCCTGCTGTTTTTGTTAACAATTCATTTTTTTTTGTTGTTGTTGTTATTTTTGAGACAGGGTTTCTCTGTGTAGCCTTGGCTATCCTGGAACTCGCTTTATAAACAAGGCTGGATTGAACTCACAGAGATCCACCTGCCTCTGCCTCCCAAGTACTCGGATTAAAGGTGTGCTCCACCACTGCTGGCTTGTTAACAAGTCAAAGACGCGTTTGATTAAATTAACCTGAGAGCAGGAGGCTGCGTCAACAAGTAGCTGACAGGAAGTGGTAAGGAGGAACCGTGTGTAGAGTTCGTTTGGAAGACACAGGCAAAGGAAGGTTAGCTACTTGCTGTTCAGCCTCTCTGAGCAAGCAGAATTCCACCTCAAACCTTGAATTGTGAGTTCTTTAGATTTAGATAAAGTTTCCCTTAGTAGTTTTGAAAGAGTCAGTGCCTGCGGGAACAGAATCCCCCCAGGCTGCGGCCCTTGTGGCCAAGCCTTTACTTAAGGGGCAGTCATTGTAGATAATAAAAAATGCTCAGCAACACCATACCTTCTATGAAAACAGACTCAGTGTTTGAGGATGTGAGTGACAGAGAGTCGTCGGTACTCTGCTTCAACTTTAAAAACACAGTGTCGGCTTCATCCATGTCTCCAGTGATTGGTCTGAGTGCAAATGATTATATGTTTATTTCACAAAAAGAAATTGGGGTCAGTGAGATGGCTCTGTAGGGAAAGAGGCTTCTAAACCTGACTGAGTTCAATCCCTGGGATCTACACAGAGAGAATCGACTCTACAATGTTGTCTTTGAACCTCTACATGTGCACAGTGCAATGTGCACACACACATATTTACACACACCCACACACACACATACAATGCAAACAAACAAAAAATCCAAATAAACAGCAAAAGTGGCTTAAATAGGCATGTATTACTTGGAATCTGTAAGGCAAATGGGATTGTCACTTCTAATTGGATGATTGGGGAACTTTCTGGATTCCAGAACACTTTAACTTTTCACAGATCATCGTTAAAAATTAGGAGACTAGGGCTGGAGAGAGAGCTCAGAGGTTAAGAGCACTGACTGCTCTTCTGGAGGTCCTGAGTTCAAGTTCCAGCAACTACATGATGGCTCACACCCATCTGTAAGGTATGCATGCAGGGAGAACACTATACACATAATAAATAAATAAATCCTAAAAAAAAAAGTTAGGAGACTATTGGGCTAGGGTTGTAGTGCAAAGTTACAGTGCTTGCTCAGGATGCTCAAGACTCAGTGCGGGGGGGGGGCGGGGGGGAGGAGGAGGGAAGGGGAAGAGCTGGAGAACATAATTTGGGATTCTAAGTGAATCCTCAGAGAGACCTCAGTAGGGGAAAAGCCTAGATTCCAGACCAAAATGTGAACCTGAGTTAGGTTGGTTCTGTGTATCAGCTGGTGTTCAACTGTAAAAATGTGCTGTACTGGCCTAACAACAGAGGCAACCGTGTCTGTGGGGGGCGGGCTGGTGAAGAGTCTGGAGATTCTGCTACTTGCTCACATTTTCCTGGAAGTGTAAAAATATTCTAGCAGCTGGGGGTGTGGCTCAGTGGCAGAGGCTTGCTCAACTACTGATGACATAGCAAGACGTTTCAGTAAGTCTGTGTGCGGAAGGCGCACAGCGTGCACTTCCTCCTAATGACTTACAGGAGACACAGCCCCACAGCAGTGAGAAGCAGGAAAAGAAAGTCAGCCCCTTTCCCCAGAGACCCATCAGTGAACATGACTATAATGCTATGCCCGTGACTCGTCCCGTAGGACCATCTTGACATCCCATGAAGTCCCGTGAGGGTAAACACTGAGCTGTAAGACCATAAGCATATCTTGGGGACAGGAAGAAGCCCTGTTAAGGGATGCCAACCCAGTATGTTAGGCAAACTGTCCCTACCTGTGGCTGAACATAATCAGGGATACATTGGTTTTACAAAAAGAAAAACGCATGTACTGGGCCAGTGAGATGGCTCAGCTAGTAAAGGTGCTTGCCTACAAGACAGATAACCTGAGTTTAATCCCTGGCTCCCAAACAGTGGAAGGAGAGAATCAATTCCTGAAAATTGTCCTCTGACCTCCACATGTCTGCTAGCACATATGCTCCCATACATACACAAATAAGTAAAAGCAATCAAAAAAAGAAGTTCAAGGTCATCTTTAGCTATACTGTGAGTCGGCCTGGACTGACTCAGCTCTGACGAGATGATGATGATAAATTTTAAATGCATGGATTCAGAAAGCATGTGTTAATCTACCATGGGACATAATAAAGGAGTTTTTCCTACCCCCTTGAGTGCACATGCTAGCAGGAGAGAACCCCCCAGCTTACCCAAGTCGTACCCCAGAACTGGCTGGGCTCGCTGTTGGCTGGGGACCTCCTTTCTGAGAGACGGTCATGCCGACATTCCTGGAAGAAGCTGGGCTGCTGCCATCAGATAGGAGTGTGGTCCGAGGGTGTTCCTTCAGGGAGGCTGCAACAGAAGCAAATACAGAGTTGGTGCTGAGAAAGTGGGCAGGATAGCGGAGATTGCCTGTTCTGAAGCCTGACTCTGCCTGGGGCTTCAGCACTGACAGAATCTTGGAGGTCAATAGCTCATTATCCAAGAAGACGTTTTCGCTCCATTTCCTGGGGAAAGAGCTGTAGAAAGACAGCTCGGGGCGGCCAGGGAGTGCTCCCCTCCTGTCACCACCCTTGGAATGCGTGGTCCCCATGCTGGCGACCTGGTGCTGCACCCAGGCTGTGCCGTACTGTTTTTGATGCCTTGGGTGGGATCCTTCTAGAAAACAAAGCTACGTCCTCGCTTGCTGTATTGGCTGGGGCAGTGGGGCTGGTATGCTGGAAATTGGTTCCTACTGTGACTGTTTGGTGTGGAAATGGCACAGAATTTTCTCTTTGGGTAAAACAATTAAAAAAAAGAAAGAAACAACTCTCCCACACTCGGCTTGCTCTTTGCAGGGGGCAACAGCAGAGGACATTTTGTGTTCACGGCAAATAATCTACCATCGGGAGCTGCACTTGGCGTGTTTGGCACAGACACTACACACAGGATGATAATTAATCTGAGATTGGATGTCAGGATAGCGCTGAGACCCACAGACCTGGAGGCACGATGCTGATTTAGCTGGCTGTGATGGCTTATTAGCCCCGGTGTAGAACCATCAGAGTATACCTGAGGCTCCTTATTCTGCTTAGTGGACCCACTCAGCACACATCAGAGTTCTGAGCTGTTATTTACTCCAACTGCTTACTTTTAGGATCTGGATAGAATACATGTACCCACTGACTGAAGTTGCTGAGAGAGAGAGAGAGAGAGAAACAAAACAGCAGTGTTGGGAAAGGAATCCAAGACAGTATACATGCTAGGCAGGTGCTGTACTACTGAACCACACCCTGATTCCTTACTGGAAGATTCTAGGCAAGTGTCCCACCTCTCTCCAAGCACCCTCACTCTAGCCCTACACTGGGGAATCCTGGGCAGGCATTCTGCCCCTGAGCCATGCCCCCACACTCTCAGGATTGGTTCCATGTGTTGAGATAGCAGGAAGACCCTTGCTAGGTGCTGCTGTCGTCTCAATTTTACAGCCTCCAAAACCACTGGCCAGACAACTCCCACTCTCCCCACTCCCACCCCCAGTTCCCCAGTATTTTGTTAAAACAGCAACAAACAGAGTAGGGATATATTGGAAATTCTCTGACAGGGCTATGGAGGAAGCTTATAAATTATGATATGGCCTACTGCCTGCTAAAAAACATTTTCAATAAAAATTTATTCTTAATTTTTAAAAGTTTATTATTCATTTATTTATTTTTTGAGACAGGGTTTCTCTGTGTAGCCCTGGCTGGCCTGGAACTAGTTGGGTAGCTGAGAACAACTTCATACTTCTGAGAGGTCTGCCCCTGTCTCCCAAGTGCCTAGATCACAGCTGTGCACCAGCATGCCTTTTATTGGGTGCTGGACACTGAGCCCAGGGATTCATATATGCTATGCAAGAGATCCACCAACTGGGCTACATCCCTAGTCCTCATAACATTCAATATTTACAACAGCCCAGCATGGTGGGGATGTCACCCACCCTACCTCAGACATTCTGATGTCATGTTAATGTCTAAAAATTATTATTATTATGGTGGATGATGGCCACCTAGATGTCATCCACATACAAATACACACTTACAAATGAAAAATAATAACTGGAAGTGGCTCAGGTCAGGGCAGGCATTTCCTGCCATTCGTACACCATACCAAACCCCACCCAGGCAATGATGATTTAAACATACAAATATGGAACAAACCTGAATGGCAGCCTCTGCCTGGGGCCTCTTATCAAGGCTAGCTGTTCCTGTAACTAAGGTCTGACCAAAAGCTGAACAGATTCAGCTTTCTTGCTGTTCAGAAGAGAGAGTATAAATACCATCTAGAAATGGTCAGTTCCAAAGAATATTAATAAATATTGTTTATGGTGGGCCTTGGGGACATACACCTATAATCCGAACACTGGGGAGGATGAGACAGGACGATCACAAGTTTAAGGCCAGCCTGTCTCAAAAACAAAAAGGCAAAGGGCTTGGAGAGATAGCTAGTGATTAAGAGTGCTTGCTGTTCTTGCAGAAGATCCAGGTTCAGTTCCCAGCACCCATATGGCAACTCACAACCACCTGTAACTCATTTCAAGAGATCTGAAACACTCTTCTGGCTTCCTTGCGCACCACCATATACCTGTACACATGTGCAGGTATATGGTGGTACATAAAGTACGCAAACAAGGGCTAGTGAGAGGACTCAGTGGATAAAGACCCTTTGCTACTAAGCCCGATGACCTGAATTCGGTCCCCTCAGTCCCCTGAACCCAATAGCAGGAGAGAGCTGACTCCTGCCAACTGTCCTCTCCCCACCTCTCGAGACAGCCTACCTGTCCTAGAACTCACAGAGATGTGCCTCCCTCTGCTTCCCAAATGCTGGAATTAAAGATGCACACCACCACACCCAGGGCAAGTAGTCCTCTTAACCTACCTACACACATGTGCCCTTGCAGGCAACCTTCCCTCCACCAGTTAAAAATAGTAAAACAAACTAAACAAACAATAAAAGCCTAAAGCCAAAGGCTAGGGTTGTAGCTTGACAGCAGAGAGCTTGCCTGGCCTGTCCAAGGCCCTGGCTTTGATGCCTAACTGTTACAAGGCCTTGGAGGTCACTGAGGATGGATCCCACCTCCTATTTCCTGGTAACACCAGAAAGGGAAACCCTTTCTAATTTTTTAAATCAAAGCCCTATTAAGATAAAGCTACTTCCTCCTGTTCAGAATAGAATCTAAGTTCTTCCTCTGACCCTGAGAGGAGACCTGGCATTCTAAGCCACCCAAAACATCACAAACTATGATCTTCTTTGAAGAGTTAATTCAGCTCTGCCCGTCACTCACCTGACCAGAGCTCAAGCTACAGAAGAAAGGCTAATTGTCTCCTTAATGAGACAATGTGCTCATCCCTTCTAGGAACCCCTCCTTCAGTGCTTCTGCTGACAGAATTTTGAGTTCTCAGAAAGTTAACCATTTTTTGTTTCATTCCTTTTCCTTGGGATACCAGCCAAAAGTCCAAGCATGTTGCTCTGGGCCTTTTCAGTTTTTCTCTGAAGTCCTCCACCTCCTCCACCGTGCAATGGCTTGCTGACCTCCCTCCATTCTCTTCCTCTCCTCCATCCTCCTCCTCGGGTCAATTGCCAAGGTTTATGATTCATTCTGCTCTGTTTTTCCCCCTCAAATTCTAAAGATCTGATGATTATCTTTTGTTTATGTGGTGTGTGTGTGTGTGTGTGTGTGTGTACATACACATGTATGTGAATACCTAAGGAGGCTAGAAGAGAGCATTGTCCTGGAGCTGGAGTTACAGGATGTTGAGAGCTGCCCCATTGTGTACTGGGAACAGAACTCAGATCCTCTCTAAAAGTAGTACACAGTCTAAACCACTGAGACATCTCTTCAGCCCCTATTTTCCTCAAAATAAATTGTCTTTGAGTTCCCTTCCAAGTCCATTTTAAAATCCTTTTATTAATGAGTCTATGAACCCAAAAGGAGACCTCAGTTTTCCTAGTACAACAACACTGTAAACAATAACAATAAAACAAATTATTAGCATGGGTAGAGTGTGGTAGTGCATTCCTTTAATTCCAGCACTTAGAAGGCAAGGCAGAGGCAAGTAGATATTTGAGCTCAAGATCAGCCTGGTCAATAGCAACTTCAAGGCCAGCCAGGACTGCATAGTGAGACACTGTCACAAACAACCCCCAAGCAAAAACTATCAGCAATGTTAAAAGTACTTATTACACTTAAATGCTTTTTTTTTTTTTTTTTTGATTTTCGAGACAGGGTTTCTCTGTGTAGCCCTGGCTGTCCTGGAACTAGCTCTTGTACACCAGGCTGGCCTTGAACTCACAGAGATCCTCTTGCCTCTGCCTCCCGAGTGCTGGGATTAAAGGCGTGCGCCACCACCACCCAGCTTAAATGCTCTTTGTATGATTTAGAAAGCAATGTGAAGTGTTTTTGTTTTAAAAATGCATTTTAAAATATGCATACTAGTGTTTTACCTGCATGTGCACTTACATACCAAATTCATGCCTGGAACCTATGGAGGTCAGAAGGGGCTATCAGATCCTCTGGACCTGGAGTTATAGAAGGTTGTGAGTCACCATATGGGTACTGAGAACTGAACCCTCGCCCTGTCAAGAGCAGCCATTGTTCTTAACCTCTAAGCTAGCTCTCCAGCCCCAAGTATTTGTGTCTTATGGTGGATGGGTCCAAACTGACTCTCTCTGTAACGTATATAGCCATAGAGGAAAATCATGAGCCAGGAGTTGTGCCTTAAATAGTTATATAGTGAATTGTGCTTTTATTCTATTTTTTGTTTGTTTGTTGAAACAGGGTTTCTTTCTGTGGCTCAGCTGTCCTAGAACTTAAGTAGACCAGGCTGGCCTCAAACTTACAGAGATCCATCTGCCTCTGCTTTCTGAGTGCTGGGGTTAAAGTGCTTGCCACCGCTACCAACACTGGGCTTATTCTGGGTTTTTTGATGCACTTGATACTTTGGTATCAAAATCTTTGACACAGATCCTGGTGGAACTATCCCTCTTAAATGCCAAGGCTAGCCAATCCCTAGAGACAATAAAAGATTGACAAGTAGCCATGACATGGCTCACTGAGCAAAGGCATTTGCTGTAGAGCAAGGTGACCTGCGTTTAATCCTTGAGACCCACACGGTGGAATAAGAACCAACTATTGAAATTTGTCCTTTGCCTTTCACAGCACGCTGTTGCATGGCATGTGTGCTCACAAATAAATAAGCCAACAAATAAATGTAAACTTAAATTAAGATACTCACATCTCTCTCAAATGGAAAGCAGTCAGTGCATAGTCAATCCCGGACAGGGTCTATGTGTCAACACACTCTAAAATCTACGTCACACACTTGCTGACCCTTCAGCCATAATGACTCCTCCATGATGCTTGCCTTTAATCCTCCACTCCATAACCTGCAGTCACCTGGGAAGAGTCTCCATGTCTACACTGGATTGGTGTGTCTGTGGGGATCATCTCAAGCAGGATGGATGCAGGATGGCCCAGCCTAAGGCAAACAGTACTATTCCCTACCTTGGCAGGGATCCTGAACTGCCTAAGAGCACACACAGCAAGTGAGTCTGCTTGCCTGCATTTCTGTCCGCTCTTGCGGACGTCTCTGGCTGTGTGAAGTTCCCGCCGTACTTCCCGGGACAGACTGATGGCATGCAATCTTGAATTTGCTGAAGCAAATCCCTTTCTCCCCTAAGATGCTTATCACAACATCAGAAATAAAAGCAAGTCGGCTGCCTTCTCTAAATCGCTTGTTAGGTGTTCTGACAGCAATGAGAGTAATTAACACAGGTCTCACTCTGTAGTCCAGGTTGACTTGAAACTCAAGACTGAACTCAAGGCAATCCTCCTGCTCTAGTTTTTCAACTTAAGTGATTCCATTACAGCCAAGAGCCACCATTGGTTCCCATCCACCTTCTTTCCCAGCTCTAGACCAAATTCCATCCACTCTATCGTCCCAAAGCCAGGTAGGTATAGACTGTAAGGCAGTGGCTTTCATTTTCCTAACGCCATGACCCTTTAATCCAGTTCCTCATGTTGTGGTAACTCCAACCATAAAATTACTTTTGATGCTACTTTATAACCATAATTTTGCTACTGTTATGAATCATAACGTAAATCCTTGTGTCTTAGGTAACGACTGTGAAAGGGGTCTTGACCCACAGGTTGAAAACTGCTGCTGAAAGGCCCAAGGCTGCTGAGATGGTTGGCACCCATCAACATGAACCACTCACTCTTCTTCCTTCCACCAGAAGGTTCTATCTACATTTCCCCTTTGCTCCTCTGCCCTCTGACTAACTAGGGTGCTCCCAGTGGGCCCTGTACGCAGTACTGTACTGCCTGTTTCTGGACAACTTTGGGCAGTTCCTTCAGTGTTTGCATGTCTTATCATACAAACAGGACCAAGTCACCCTTCACACACCAGCGGCTCAGGGGCCTGGAGGTCTGCCTGTTGGGACAAGTGAAGTCATGCGTGTCTGTCTCTCCTCCTCTAGATAGCACAGACTGTGCTACACAGAAAGGAAGCTGTGCAGTGCTTTGGAAAATGTTGTAACCTGGTTGGGGAGATGGCTCGGTGGGCTGAGTACTTGCTGTGAAAGCAAGAGAACCGAGTGCAAATCACCAGCATTCTTGTAAAAGCCATGCATGTCTGGAACCCATGTTGTCATGAGAAGACGGCAAGAGCTTGCTGGCCAGCTAGGCTAACCAAAACAATGAGCTTCAAGTTCAGGGAGAGACTGTATCTCAAAATCATGGTGGAGGGGCTGGAGGGCCTCAGTAGTCAAGAGACTGGCTGCTCTTCAAGAGAACCCAGGTCAGATTACCCCTTCCAAATGATAGGTTACAACCATCCGTAACTCCAGCTCTAAGGTGTCCCATGCCTACATCAACAAAACTGCTAGACAAACACACACACAACTGTGTGGAAGCTGCCATCTTTCTGATGTGAAGATCACCATTTCTGCATTAGTTATTCTGTTATTGGCTTTGAAATAGGAAAACATCTATCGATGCCTGTTTGCCCAAAGAAGACAGCCATGGTGGGAAGGAAGGGCAGTGGGTGGGGCTTGGACCTAGCCACACATGGGAAATTTAGCCTGCTGCTGCCCAACACTATCTATGAAGCCATAAAAGACAATTTGGGAGCTGGGGATGCTGCTCACTGGTATAATGTTTACCTAGCATGCAAGAAGCCCTGTTTGCTGGGCAGTGGTGGCACACACCTTTAATCCCAGCACTCGGGCCGCAGAGGCCGGCAGATCTTGGTGAGTTAGAGGCCAGCCTGGTCTACAAAGTGAATTTCAGGACTGGCTCCATTGCTACTGAGAAACCCTGTCTCAAAAAAACCAAACCAAAAAAAAAAAAAAAGAAAAAAAAAAAGAAGAAAAAAAGCCCCAGATTCAATCCCCACTATTGAGTAACCTAGCATGGTGGTACCTGCCTATAATGCACCCCCACTCAGGAGGCAAGGGGATCAAGAGTTCAAGGTCATCATCAGCTAAACAGCAAACTGGAGACACTTCATAGGCTAAGCGAGACCCCTTCTCAAAAGATAAAAAGAGCTGATGTGAACCTGCAGGGGGCTTGTCTAGCATTCACATAGTTCTGGGCTTGATCTTCAGCACTGGGAGGGCGGGGGGAGCAAAAGTCACTCTGGAGCTCAATTAGCAGTCTGCCCTTCCCTACCAAGAGGAGGGATTGATCTGCAGGCACCTGGTGGCTGGAGCACTTGTATGACACAAGGCTGTTTCTGCAAGGGACCCAGAGCGGAGGTGGAGGCGACCGTGAAAATGGAAACAGTTCTTTGTACACAGGGGAAACAAAATCCACTCATTCTCTGTAAGAGACAACGGGCTGTTTTCAAGAAGATTTAAAGTTTTTACTTAGTGTGTTTGTGTGTGTGTGTGTCTGTGCACATACCAGGACATACCATGACATGCATATGGAGGTCAGATAACAACTGTGAGTGGTAGTTTTTTCCTTCTACCATGTGAGTCCTGGAGAACTTGTCACTGAGCTTTGTACAAGAACCTTTACCCACTGAGTCATCTCACTGGCCATGAAGTTTTTTCTTTTTGTTTTCAAACGTATGTATATGAATCTTTTGCCTGTGTACTATGTGCATGCCTGGTACCTAGAGGCCGGAGGACAGCATCAGATCCCCTGAACTGGAGATGGCTATGAACTGCCATGTGGGTGCTAGGAAGTGAGCCTGGGTCATATAGAAGAGCAACTTAACTGCTGAGCCATCAGTCTCAAGATAATTTTTAAAACCCTGATTGAGTTCTTTGTACTTAACAGCAGTTTCCTGAACAAGCTGTAGGCCTTAGGTTTGCATGACACACGTCAGGGATATTACCCACAGAATCTATAGGAGCAAACAGCCTGTGCTGGGAGGGTCAGGCTCACAGGATCTACTGTTCAGCTATGGCCACCCTATGACTCAGCCACTCATAGGATGGAGACTCAGTTCATGTTGTCAACTGATTATGTAGCGTGCACAAAGCCCAAGGCTATCTACAGGTAGTGCACACCTATAATCCTGGAACTTGGGAGATAGCATCATGAGAATCAGGAGTTAAAAGTTAGCTTCTACATAGTAGCAAGGCTGGCTTGGCTACAATAGACTATCTCTAAAAAATAAAATATTTTCTCTTTCTTCTCTTCCCTTTTTTTTTTCTTTGAGATGGGGGGTTGGTTCTCACTACCATGCAGCTGGAAACTCACTGTGACAACCAGACTGGCCTTCACAGAGATATGCTTGTCTCTTCCTCCTGGGTAAATGTTATTAAAGGTGTGTCCTGCTATTCCCGGCTACATTTTTCTTTAGGAAAACGTTCTTTCACATTTATTTGGGTCTTGTTTTGTTTGTTTGTGTGTGTGTGTGTGTGTGTGTGTGTGTGTGTGTGTGTGTGTGTGTGTGTAATTTATGTGTCTGGAAGTGGGGGCAGACAGAACTTATGTGGACAACTTGAGAGAGTCAGTTCTTTCATTGTACCACATGGGTTATGGAGATTGTACTTGCTGAGTCACATCCAAACCTATGAGGATCTACAAAAAATTACATTAAAAAGAACCAGATCGAGGGAACAGAGAGTTAGTTTGGTGGGTAACAGTCCTTGTGAGTCCTTGCTGTGAAAGCAAGAAGACCTGAGTTTGAATCTCAAGAACCTGTGTAAAATGCTGGGTGTGGTCATGCACATGCTTGCAACCCAGTGCTGCAGGAGGGAGCCTAGCTCCAGGTTCAGCGGGAGAATATGGTGTAAAGTAATAGAGCAGGACACTGGGTATCCTCTGGTCTACATGTAAGCATGTATGCATGCCCTATGCAATCAAATATTTACTCTTTGTAGATACTACTGTCAAATGAAATCCAGTATGACACATTTAGTGCTCTTTGTCAGCTTTAGACTTTAATGTATAATCTAGGTGAACACAGATTCTAGAACTACCAATTTTTGAAATGAGGCGTGGTGGCTTATATCTGTAATATTAGCACTTGGGAGGGGGAGGCAGGAGGATAGCCACAGGTTTAAGGCCAGTCAGGGCTACAGTGTGAAAATTGCCACAAACAAATATAAACTATAAAAACAAGGCCCAGAGAGATGGTTCAGGAGATAAGGTGCTGACAGTCAAGCCCAAGGACCTGCGTTGGATTCCTAGGACCCACATTGTAGAAAGAGGAGCGACTCCTGCAAGTTGTCCTCTGAATTCTACATGCCTAATATGGCATGTACACCACCTCCTCACAATAATAAATAAAATATAATAAAAATGTAAATGTAAAAGAAGGAAAAACTGAGAAAACTACCAACTCTTGTTCTGTGGAGGAGAGGCCATGGTGATGCTGGGACCACAGTCTTGTGTGGCTGGGCAAGTGCTTTACACTGACCTACTCTTAGCTCTGGAAATGGACATCTTAACGCAACAGTTATGGAACACTTATCTCCTTTCACCCCTAGGTCCCAGTAATTTTGCCAGCCCTGCTGATTGATGCCTCTCATGTCACTCTGACTATTAACATCTCTCCAAAGAAGTTGGACTGGAAATGTCCAGTTTTCTGTAAAAAGGCCACTCTAGAAAAAACAAAGTATGGGGCGGGGGGCACACAACACCAGAAAACTGGTCCCTCCACAGAGAGGCAGCACTGACGTCCTATTCTGTCATCTAGTCTTTGGGGAAGATTCCTGTTACAGGCTGAAAGTGCTCCCTGGCTCTGGAGAGTTCTAGCAGGTGTTTGCTTGCTCTGGCTCAAGGGTTCAGGAGACAATTAAGAGCAAAATCGGATGCGAAGTGAAGTTTGCAATTCACAGTTCCTGGCGTTTCTGCCGCCTGGGGAGCGACTAGATCGATGAGAGTGGGGAACTCATTGATTTCTCTGCCCTGCCTCGTTCTGATGTTGCAGAGGCAAGACAGTATGAAAAAAAAATAAAGTACAAGGGTGGGGGGGGCGGATAGCCTGCTTAGTGCCACACCTCAGGGAACACAGCAAATGAAAAGGACATCTTGTAGCTTGGAAGGTAAGTATGAGTCAGAAAGGAAATTCTCCTAACCTGGTATAATCACCTTCCATGTTTGCAGACTGTGCAGTTGCAGACTTAGGGACTTTGGATGGAAAATTGCTTCTTTAATTAATTAATTTTTAAAGAGAAATGTATTTAGTTTTTTAAGGTTTATATTTGTGTGTATTTGTGTGTGTGTGTGTGTGTGTGTGTGTGTGTGTGTGTGTGTGTGTCATACTGGTCCTTGAGCTTCAGGGTGATCCTCCTGTCTCTGCCTCCCACTTCATTGTAGGAGTGCTGGGATTAAAGATGTGTTCCACTGCATCTGGCTTTTTCCGGTGGTACCAGGGACTGGAACTCAGGGCCTCATGCTTGCAAAGCAAGCACCCTACCCACTGCGCTGCCTTCCTGCCTAGAGACTTGTTTCTGTGCCAGTCCTATGTGACCTTTATTCTGGTCACTATCTCCAATATGTTGTAACAGCTATGTATGTGGCATTCACATTGTATGGGTTAGACATCAGCTACAGAATAAAATCTATCGGAGAGACAGAGGAGATGGTGACTGAGGAAGGCCCCTGAGTAAGAATGGACCAGACTGCTGCTCAGGTCACAGTATCTGCCCAAGGCAGCTCTTCCTCTCTCTGATGCCCATGGGCACCCTGAGATACTGTCTGTGAGCTGCTAGCTAACAGACTTCATGATGCCAGAGGAAGTGAGCTTACATCAAAGCGGGTATTGGTGGCCACACATTCAGCATCTCACCCACTTCCCTGCCCCTTTCCAGGGATCAGAGCTCCTGTTGCAGGCTGGGGCTGTAAAACCTCCTTCGGAGAAAGGTACGAGACTCCCACCTCTGCTATGGGGAAGCAGACAGGGAAACCAATTTGTTCCCAAAGCCCCCACCAGGCAGTGTCTCCTAAGAGACCCTACCATACTGCTGTCTGTCTACTCCTGCCATTAATAACTCTTCTAGTGAACTTACACACAACATTCCACCTCAGTGTCCCTCTTGGAACTGCATCTGAGACTTTCCATCAAGATGCTGAACCTAGCCTTTGTGCACACACAAGTATGCTAATGACGTCTATACTAGGAGGATCTGCTGCAGAGTCTATGTATACTACACGACATCTAAGGAACTCAAGTGTTCAGGGGAAGAGAGTCCTCAGACCAATTCCCCCAAGAGTCAACTATATGCTCAGTAATTGCAACAAAATGTATATGCTTCCCCAAACTCTACACCAAACTCAAAAAACAACATAAAAAAATTGTGGGGCTGGTGAGGGGCTCAGTGGGTAAAGGAATTTTACTGCCAGGCCTGACAACCGGGCTTCAATTCAGGGAACCTACACAGTAGGAGGGATCTGACTCTTGCAAGTTGCCCTCTGACCTCCACATATGGGCTGTGGCACAAATGCCTCCCCCGACACAAATAAATAAATATAATAAAATTTTAAAATTGTAGTTGTACCTGGTAGCATAGGCCTGCCACCCCAGCTACTCAGGAGGCTGAAGTATGAAAACTGCAAGTTCAAGGACAGTTTGGGCAACGTAGTGAGACTTTGTTTCAAATGGTTAAAAAAAAAATCCAAAAGGAAATAAATAGGTTGGTAAGGAGGCTGAGGCAAGAGGATCACAGTTCAAGATGATCTTCAGCTATATATGGAGTTTGAGGACAGCCTGGGCCAAATAGATCCTGTCTAAAAAAATTCACCAAGCAAAAATGTAAGTGCTTCCTGTACAAGTATGAGGACCTGAGCTGGACGTCCAGAATCCAGTAAATGGTAATACGTGGTGACACAGAGATAAGCCGACTTCAGGGGTTTCATCCAGCCAGTCTAGCCTGACCGCTGAGCTCCAAGCTAATATATGTGCATGTACACCTATATACACATAGGTGTCAGCAACAACTACTCTGCAATGCAGATCCACGCGAATACAACAGAGTTTCACATCTTTCATTGGGGACTTCATGATGATATTTTACACATTTTTCCCTTTATTTGTGCAGGGTTGGGAATTGGACCAAGGATCTCAGGCAGGCATACTACTACTAAGCTACATCTCGGTATGGGCTTGTTTGTCTGTTTTCATCTGTCTGTCTTATCTATCATCCATCCATCCATCCATCCATCCATCCA
Source organism: Ondatra zibethicus (assembly GCA_004026605.1). Classification (NCBI taxonomy): domain Eukaryota; kingdom Metazoa; phylum Chordata; class Mammalia; order Rodentia; family Cricetidae; genus Ondatra; species Ondatra zibethicus. Next base: position 60,381 of record PVIU01004146.1, read on the forward strand.
TCCATCCATCCATCCATCCATCCATCCATCCATCCATCCATCCATCCCTTTGAGGACACAGTCTACTATGTGGCCAAGGCTGGCTTCAAATCCATGGCCCTCTTCCTTCAGCCTTCCTGAGTGCTGGCACGAAGGGCATGCCAAGACAACCACGCTGGGCAGCTGGGCAGCTTCACAATGTACTGAGTGATCACACCTGAGCTCTTAACTCCATCTATGAGGGATGCCCAGTGCAGTGCCCTAAGGACTGCCCCCAAAGTCCTTGCTTTAACAAAGCAAGCTTTTACTAATAAAAGCTACAGAAGATGCCAAGCAGAGGTGCTGCCTCCAAACCAGAAGCTGGAAATGGAACACGGGGAGAGGACTTAAAGCAGCCTTCTGTTTTGGCGTGTGTACATTCATTCTGCTGCACACATGGAGGTCAGAGGACAACCTGCAGGAATCAGTTCTGTTTTCCACTATGTGGGTTTTGGAAAATCAAACTCAGGCCATCAAGCTTGTTGACAAGTACATTTATCCACTGAGCACCTAGCTGGACATTTTGTGCTTTTGAGATAAGCTGCTATGTAGTGCAGGCTAGTCTTGAACTTGCAGACGGATGAGGGCTAGGGTTACAGGCATGAGTCACCACTTTCACCCCCATGAAGACCACACAGTCTGACTTGACATAAGTGGGGACTCTCACTGAATACTGAGCACAGTGAAGGCGTCTGTGGCCTGCCCTCCACGTTAACACTGAGTGCCAGGATGCCACACATCGCTGAGAGCAAGAGCTGCAAAGCTGTTTATTACACAGAAACAGATCTGATGTGTGGTTCACTGTTGTGTGATGATGATTTAGTCAGTGACAGTATCCCAGACAGTGGCTTCATAGATAAGATTATCTAGTGACACTGAAGACACTGTAGCCATCTTAGTTTATGTAAGCAAATACCCTGGTGCTCACATGGTGATGAAACTGATGGCGTATTAGTCTGATTCATCGCTTAGAACATATCCCCATCATTGAGTAACATGTGGCTATTTATAGATATGTGATAGACAGGCACCCAGAGTGCTTCATTTGATTCACTTTTTACCCCCCTTAGATAGTAGCCCAGGCTAGCTTCAATCTCACTATGTAGTCAAGGATAACCTTAAACGTGGGGTCTTCCTACCTCCACCTCTTCAGTGCTGGGATGACAGGCAGGTAGGCACCACCATGCCCAGTTTATGTGACACTGAAGATGGCACTCAGGGCTTCCTGTACCCCTTGAGCTGTATCCCCAGCCTCTTGAAATACTATGCTTTGGATTCTTTTCGCAGAAGATTGTTGTTAGGAACTCTGGCCAAAGGGGCTAAGAGCCCACGTGAAGTTCACAGAGGTGAGATGGGGTACATGACAGGCCCTCCCACTCATGCCCGGACAGCTGAGTCTATTTGAGTCTTGCCTTCCTCACAATCAAGTTATCTGAGTTCAGGAAGCATCCTGAGAGTAGGCACTCTCTGCGGTCACAGTAGTGGATGCTGGTGAGGGGCTGGGCTGCAGATCTTCCATATTTATTCTGCAGACATCTACTAAGCACTGTAGAGTGCTGAGGACACCTCTTCCTCCCACTGTGGGGATCCTGGACCCAATCTTAGTACCTATGAAATGATTTCCCACTCTGGAGATTCCATTCTTTGCATTTTATCTCATTGACCAGATCTCACCATGTAGTCTAGGCTGATTTCTAGTGGCAACATCATGACAAATGATAAGCTTTCTAATTTTTTTCTATTTTTTCCTGGTGTTTTTCAGGGACTTTCTCCCAACTATGAAGGCCTCACTACGTCAGAAGCAAGAGTTCCCAGGCTGGGGTCCCCATGGGGTAGATATTGCCACTTCTTGCACCCCAAGCCCACGCAAACACCGGTCTGCCTTCTACTGATCAACTGTTTGCCGTCCCTGGTCACTTGGCCCATGGCAAGGCCTTTTTGGGTGGCATGCTGGCAAGCTGCTGGTTAGCAGATTTCTTCTGAGCACTGTGCTGACTGGCAAATAAGAACTGGAGACAGTGACATTAACATATGAAAGATGCCAGCTGCAGAGACATCTGACCGCCTTCTCTGCTTGAGTGTCAGGTAAGAAACAGAGCACAGGTAATCAAAGCCTGGAGCCTCTAGGTATTTATGTTTATTCTGAGTACGAATGTTGCCCTGTATGTGTGTATGAACACCACATGCACTCCTGGTGCCTGGAGCTGGTTGTGGGCTGCACCATACATGCTGATAACCAAACCTGGGCCCTCTGACAGAGCAGTAAGTGCTCTCAGCTTTTAACAGGTCTGCTTTCTTTTTTTAAAAAAATTTTCTTATTACACTTTGAAATGTATTTTGTGGGAGTGGACACATGCCACTGTGCATGTGTGGAGCTCAGAAGACAACTTGCAGGAGTCGGTTCTGTTCTTATACCACACGGAAGGGACTGAACTCAGGTGGTCAAGTTTGGTGGCATGGTGATTGCTGAGCTATGTTGCCAGGTCCCTTCCTGCCTCTTGTGTAAGCCAGCCCCAGCACAATGCTGAAAACTGGATGTTATCACAAGGACCCTGACCTCAAAGAGGACGAAGGAAGCTCTTCTGTATGGCACCAGCCTCTCAGTGCCACCACACAGGCCATCATGTCTCTGCGTTGAAGGGCATTGGCAAGGGCTGCAGGCATCTGGGTATACCTGTCTGTATTTTAAGGACCACTGGTACCTCAAGGGTTATTATCTGTTGTGGGACTTTAAATTTCCCTGCTAGGGATTGGACACAGGACCCTTTGCATGTTAGGTATGGGCTCTGCCAAGAAAGCTATATCCTTAGCCTTTTCTTCTGTTTTATTATCTTAACCTAATTCTCATTTTTACTTTTATTTAATGTTGTGCTGTTTAGTCATTATTATCTAGTGTGTACATGTGAAGGGTATGCACATGTATGTTGTGTGTTCATGTGTGGGTATGTGTGCTTGTGTGTGTGGTGCATTTGCAGGAAAAGGCCAGAGGACGACATCAGGTGTCCTGCTTCATCACTCTTGAACTTATTCCTCTGAGACAGTCTCCCAGTGAACCTGGAGCTAGGCCAGGACCCACCACACCCCAGCAATCCTCCTGTCTCCTCCACTCTGCAAAGTACTGGGACTACAAGAGTGTGCATAGAGCCACACTTAGCACTCTCCATGGGCGCTGAGGATACAAGCACATGTCCTTAGCTTGTATGGCGAGTGCAGCAACATCACACATGCTGAGGGCCCTGGCGGGACAAAAAGGAAAAGGAGAAAAGCCATACATTCAGTCCCACAGAGTACTCCCACTCTAATGCAGCTGGGATGCTGCAGACAGCAAACAGTCCTCTGAACATGGCACCCTGGGCAGTCCTTCCCCTCCCCTCAAGAACTTGTTGACCTAATAAGTTATGTTGGTTTCCTCAACCAGCATTTCCGTGATGTGCAGATTAGGGGTAAAGAGAAACAGGTAGAAAGGTTGTATATAGGTGGCCAAATCTCTGTATTGATTCAGAGTCTTGCATACTGCCTACACAAACTTTTTAGAGGAATTTTTATTATTTTTAATTATGTGTATGTGTATGAAAGTGTGGGTATGTGTATGTGAAGTGCTGGTGCCTGCAGAGTGGGGTCACCTGGAGCTGGAGTTCCAGGCAGTTGTGAGCTTCCAATCATAGACGCTGGGAACTTACTCGGGTCATCTGCAAGGACAGTGTATGCTCCCAACCTCGGAGCCATCTCTCCAGCCCTATCCTGCCTTAAAAAGAAAAATCCCAGGGCCTCACTAATGTGAACAAATGTTCTAACACTAAAGCTCTATCCTAAACTATCCTTACTGTTCTTTTTTTTTTTTCATTTTATTTTATTGAGCTATACATTTTTCTCTGCTCCCCTCCCTGCCTCTCCCTTCCCCTTCAACCCTCTCCCATGGTCCCCATGCTCCTAATTTACTCAGGTGATCTTTGTCTTTTTCTACTTCCCATATAGATCCATGTATGTCTCTCTTAGGGTCCTCATTGTTGTCTAAGTTCTCTGGGATTGTGATTTGTAGACTGGTTTTCTTTGCTTTATGTTTAAAAGTCACTTATGAGTGAGTCCATATGATAACTGTCTTTCTAGGTCTGAGTTACCTCACTCAATATGATGTTATCTAGCTCCATCCATTTCATTGCAAATTTCAAGATGTCATTATTTTTTTCTGTTATGTAGTACTCCATTGTGTAAATGTACCGCATTTTTCTTATCCGTTCTTTGGTTGAGGGGCATTTAGATTGTTTCCAGGTTCTGGCTATAATGCTGCTATGAACATAGTTGAGCACATGTCCTTGTGGCATGATTGAGCAGCCTCTGAATATATACCCAAAAGTGGTATTTCTGGGTCTTGAGGAAGGTTGTTTCCTAATTTTCTGAGAAATTGTTCTTACTGTTCTTAATAACCTTAATTTCAAAGTTTCAAGGTAGTGACAAAAATATTGCTGAGTCACACCCATAGCCCAGCTGGGGGAAGTCTAGGCAGGGACTGTACAACTGAGCCATGCCCCCAGCCCCTCACTGGTGGATTCTAGACTGACACTCTCCCACTGAGCCATGCCCCCAGCCCCTCACTGGTGGATTCTAGACTGATGCTCTCCCACTGAGCCATGCCCCCAGCCCCTCACTGGTGGGTTCTAGACTGATGCTCTCCCACTGAGCCATGCCCCCAGCCCCTCACTGGTGGGTTCTAGATTGATGCTCCTCCACTGAGCCATGCCCCCAGCCCCTCACTGGTGGGTTCTAGATTAATGTTCCCCCATTGAGCCATGCCCCCAGCCCCTCACTGGTGGGTTCTAACAAAGCCTCTAAGCCAAACTGTCAGTCTAATAAAGCATTTTACTAAATTGATATCTAAAATTATGCTCAAAGGCTTCATGTTACTGTAACAAAATACTTGAGAAAATCAATTTAAAAGGGGATAGGTCTATTTCATCTCCCAGTTCCATGCTTGCTTGGCTCTGTGACCACAAGGGATATCATGGCAAAAGTATGTGGCAGCCAAGGTCTCTTACCTCATGGCACCTAGGAAGCAGAGAGAAGAAAGGGTCTGGGTCCCAATAAATACCCCTTTCAACGGCAAGCCACAGTGACCTAACTTCACCCTCTTCATTCGCTTTCTCTCTCAAGAATTCCACTCCTTTCCAATAGCATCAAAGGCTGGAACACAGTAAACACATGGGCTGTAGGGGACATTCAAGATCCAGTCAACAGCAAATACCTACTACACGGCACGTGTGCCATTTCATTCGTCCACCCATTCAGAGACAGAGTCTCCTTGCTGTGCAGACCAGGCTGACCTCAGACATCCGCCTGTCTCTGCCTCCTGTGTGCTGGCTGGGATTAAAGGTGTGTGTCACCACACTCGGCTTGTTTTTTTATTTAGTGCATGTGCCCAGACACAGGTGGAAGTTGGGGACAACTCATGGCTCTTTCCACCATGTTGATTCCAGATATCAAACTCAGGTCATCAGTTTGACAGCAAGGGCCTCTACTCTGAGCTACATCACCAGCCCCGACTGTTTTGAGACAGGAGTATTACTGTGTAGCCCGGGCTTCCCTTGAACCCGGGATTCTCCTGCCTCAGTCTCTTCAGTACTGAGGTGACAGGTATGTGCCACCAAGACCTGCAGGTCTATTAATGTCTAGTACCCACAGCTGTATTTTTGCTTAACAAAGATAAGGAATTAAGGCAATGGCTGCGGGTGACTCATCTGAGAAGAAATTAAAAAAAAAAAAATCTGGAACATTCTTGGGCTGGAACCAGCTGGCTGCCCAGTGTGGTCAGTATTGCAGTGTTGGGAATGTGAACAAGCACCCACCTGGTTTGATAAGAAATGGCTCTTAGGAAATACCACTGAGGGTCCTGAAGAATGCTACTCCTTCTCTCTCTGAAACCCAAGCTCCCTGACTTTGCTTTTTGTTTGTCTTTTTCTGTACAAGGGAATGAGGCCTGGGCCCTGCAGAGGCTGGATATGCATTCTACCACCCAGCCCATCCTTTTCTGCTGATAGCATGAAATGAACTTAAAATTAAGTTCGAAAGAAATGAAACAGTGGCTGGAGAGATGGTTTAATGAGCACAGCTGTGCAAGCATGGTGACTTGATGTGGATCCTCAGTACCCACATAAAAGCCGGGATATGGTGGCGCACATGTTACTCACAGCACTCAGGAGTCAGGGACAGGTGGATCTCTGAGTTCGAGACCAGCCTGGTCTACAAAGCGAGTTCCAGGACAGTCAGAGCTACACGGAGAGATGCTGTCTCAAAAAACAAAAACAAAACAAACAACAACAAAAAGCTAGGTCCAGCAAGACTCAGCACTGGGGAGGCAGAGAGGTGGATCCTTGAAGCCCTCTGGATGGCCATTCTAGCCAATTAGTTAGCTTCATGTTTAGTAAGAGACTCTATCTCAATAAGGTAGAGGGCCAGCAAGATGGCTCAGCAGATAACAGGGCTTGCCACAAAGCCTGGTAACTTGAGTTTGATCCTCAGAACCACGTGGTAGGAGAGAATTGACTTCTGCAAGTTGTCCTTTGACCTCTGTAGGTGTGTCATGGCATGTGCACAGGCACACATATTAAATAAATGTTATAAGGTTGGGAGCTAGAGACATGTTTCAGCAGTTAATAGCACTTACTGCTTCTCCGGAGGACCCAGGTTCAATCCCTAGCACCCACATGTGAGTTCGCATCTATTTGTAACTCCAGTTCCAAGAGATCGGATGCTGCCTTTGGACCTTCCCAGACACCGGGTACAAAAGCAGTGTATAGACATACACACAGGCAAAACATCCGTACACACAGAATTAAAAATAAACCGTAAAAAATTTTTAAAAAATAAAGTTGACAGCAGGGAGAGTAGGAGAACTACAAATAACCCCTTTAAACTCTATAAATTTAAAATAACTGCAAAATAAAAGCTTGAAGATGGTTTTCAAAGTTTTTTCTCCCTTCTTTCTCTTTCCCTCTCCTTTTTCCTCCCCTTCCCTCACGTAACCCAGGCTGCCCTCCAACTCCCTATACAGTGGGAAATGACCTCATCCTCCAAATACTGGGATCTCAAGTGTGCAGCACCAGACCCAGGGCCCCAGACCCACTGAGATCCACCTGCCTCTGTCTCCTGAGCACTGGGATTAAATGCCTGTGCAGCTGCCACCACTCGGTATCCACTCTTTCTTTAATGATACGGGGTCTCTTGTAGCCCAGGCTGGCATCCAGCTTCCTTTGTAGCCAAGGATGACCTTGAACTTCTGAACTCCCAGCCTCCATCTTTTGGATGCTGGAAAGGCAGGCATGTACCACTAGGCTCCTCAATTTTTCTTTTACTCCATTGCCCTGCCTGGCCTCAAACTTGATGTGATCCTCCTGCCACAGCCTCTCAAGTACTGGAATCACAGGTGTGTGCCATCACATTTAGCTTGATGTTAGTTTTCAAATGGCTTGCATCCCTAATCTCCAAATCTGAAACACAAACTGCACTAAAATCCAAAACTTTTAGAACACCAAGATGTGGCAAGTGAACAATTTCATACCTGGCCTGTCATGATGGGTCAAAAGAGACATGTATAAAAAAGGAAAGAAAGAAAGAAAGAAAGAAAGAAAGAAAGAAAGAAAGAAAGAAAGAAAGAAAGAAAGAAAGGAAGGAAGGAAGAAAGAAAGAAAACATGACTGCCCAAAGTTACCTTCAGATGGCCCAACAAGACGGCTAAGTGTGCAAACGCTTTTGCTGGTAATCCCAGCCTGACAGCCTGACCCAAGGAGGTAGAGGAGAGAACTGCCCCTCAAGTTCCTCCATACACATGCCCCTCCCATAACAAATTATCTTCAAAGTATGTATATGAGGTATAGATAAAATATGAATTAATTTTGTGTTGCTATTTGGGTCTATTTCAAGACAGTTCATTTGCATATGCAAATATTCCAAAATTGGGGGAAATAACCTAAAGCATGTCTGGTCCTAGGCACTCAGGATTAGGGACATTTAGCCAGTACAAACAACCTCAGGGCTGGAGATGCTGTTCAGAGTGCTTGCCTACCAGGGCTGAAGCCCTGGGATCATCCCCAGCACGGATGAAAGAGCAGAATCAGTCTCTTTCCACAAGTGTAGGGAGGTAGATTTAGGCACATGGGAGTTTTCTCCAGAATCCTAAACTTTTTTTTTTGTTTTTGTTTTTTTGTTTTTTCAAAACAGGATTTCTCTGTAGCTTTGGAGCCTGTCCTGGAACTAGCTCTTGTAGACCAGGCTGGCCTCAAACTCACAGAGATCCACCAGTCTCTTCCTTCTGAGTGCTGGGATTAAAGGCATACACCACCACCACCTGGTCAGAAACATAAACTTTAAAAACTACTTTAAAAAGCCAGGCAGTGATGGCACATGCCTTTAGTCCTAGTCCTTGAGAAGGCAGAGGCAGGTGAATCTCTAAATTTGAGGCCAGCCTGGTCTACAGAGCGAGTTCCAACATGGTCAGGAATATACAAAGAAACTCTGTTTCAAAAAACAAAACAAAACAAATAAAAATTACTTCAGGCTGGACATGCTGGCACACACCTTTCATTCCAGCACTGGGAAGGCAGAGGCAGGTGAATTTCTGTTGAGTTTGAGGCCAGCCTGGTCTACATAGAGAGTTCTAAAACAACAGGAGCTATAAGGAGAGATCCTGTCTCAAAACAAACAAGTAAACAAACAAAGCCCCTTTATCACTGCATTTATGTATATATTTTAAGTGTATGTGCATGCACATACATACTAGGTATGCATGTGGAAATCAGGTGGAGTTGATGCTCCCCTACCACGTGGGTCCTGAGAATTGGCAGCAAACACCTTCACCCACCAAGCCATCTCAATCCCTAACATAGGCTTTGGAGGCAAGCAAAATGGGCTGTCTACACTTTCCAGGGTTTGCAAGAACTTCATGATCCTAGACAATGACTTGCCCTGCCCCCCTCCCAAGCCTGCTCAGGTAACTTGATGTGAGATTTCCCTTTGTATGCTGTGAATATATTTTATTATCATTGGTTAATAAAGAAACTCTTTGGCCTGTGTCAGGGCAGAATAGTTAGGCGGAGAAAACTAAACTGAATTCTGGGAGAAAGAAGGTAGAATCAGGGAGAAGCCATGTAGCCGCCAAAGGAGAAAGATGCAAGCTTCCAGCCAGAACCTTACTGGTAAACCACGAGCCTCATGGTAATACACAGAATAATAAAAATGGGTTAATTTAAGATATAAGAGCTAGCTAGAATACACTTAAGCTGTTGGCAAAACAGTGTAGTTAATATAGTTTCTGTGTGATTACTCCAGTCTGGGCAGCCAGGAACAAACAAATGAGCATCCTCCACCTATAGTAACTGGAGTCTTACAAAGACCAAATGAGAAGCCCAGTGTCTGAAGATGCAGCAAGGGTCCTCTTCTGCTGACTCCCTAGCCCCAAAACCTATTGCCTAAACAATTAACCCCTAAAGCATCCCTTGGCACTTTCCAGAGTGCAGATGAGACCAGGTGGACGGGCTCTATACAATCCACAGGACCTCTAGGCATCTAGTGGAACTGGAGGCCAGCTCTGCATGCCCAGACTACCATGCTTATGAGCTACCCAAGTACCATATCCCAAGTAAGGTCCATCTACAAATCTGCCCAGAGTTAAAATAGCTCTGAGGAATAACAGTATGGCAAGAGAATGACACTGGATCATGGCCCAGAAGAGCCCAGGTGACCAAAGAATGACAGCACAGCCCACAGTTACCAAAGGAACCTGGAATGTATTAAGTTCTTTCACCTAAGAAAGATGTCATAGGGTCATCAGCACTGGGTTTTGCAGTACGAGTAAGAGGTTGTTGGGAGACAAGGAGGAAGGGGAACCACATTCCAGAGGAGCACAGTGGGAAAGGGCGACAGGTGAGACACAGGAATGAAGGAAGGTATACGGAGTGGAAGTTAGCTGGGAGGGGGTGGCTTATGCTGGGACAGCAGGGCTGGGCGCACGGTTCATTCTTTTGTGCTTTGACTTCCTGCACCAGGATGGAACCTGCACTTCACAGAGGGAATGTGACAAGCAGGCCAGTAATTACAGGGACAGAGCAGGAAACCAGTCTGGCCATCTGCATTCCAGATGACGTCACAGGGTGGAAGAGCAGGTGAGTGGGGTTCTGTGCTCTGTGAAACATGGGGCGGGGGGGGCAGATGATGAGGGCTATGATCTGGAGAAGGGAGAGTGGGCGACAGAAGCAGAAAAGACGTGGGTTCCTGTCCTTCTGAAGGGCCCAGGACGTCCTGGTCTAGAAGCCCTGACAGTGCATGAGACAACGCAGGGGTCAGCCGTACCCTGACTATGCTCAAGGATGGTGTTTGCTGAAAGCAGGTAAACACAGGGACAGAACCCAGAACCTCATGCATGTGAGGCAGGCTCTCCACACCCTGAGCCATGTGCGATGGCCGTCAGGCTCTCTCTGGAGTATTCGAACAGGCTCTCCACTTAAGCCAAGCCCTAGCTCCACACTGGGGGATGCTAAGTAGTGGTTCCACTCAAGCAACACCCTAGTCTCTCATGGGGTAAGGCAGCTCTACCCTTGAACTATGTGCCCAGTTCCTGTCCCATTGCCTTTGATGATCTCAGTGAGGAAGTAGAGGTACTCCCGGAAGACAGGATGGTGTTCCACGGTCTGTATTCCCCAGGGCAGCCCACCATGGCCTCTTTAGTTCCAACGCCAACAATGTTGGGGTTGGGAAGATCTCACTTAGACTTGTGTGCGGGACTTTAAGGGCTTTCTTTATACCCAGGCCCAGCTTGCTGGCCTCAGGCAACTCTGTCAGTTGCTGGGAGTTTTCAGATCTTGGCCTCTCACTGGTAGTTCAGACCCCTCCAGTAGTCTGAGTCCTCCAGCTCTGACAAGGTTTTCTTCCCTCATCTCCTCTCTACTCAACATAGTAAGCAAAGGTTTAGCCAGCCATGCAGAAGTCTGGCCTGGGGCGGCCTCTTCACAGGCTGATAACAGTTCACTAATAAGCAGTTTGAAGATGTTTCATCCATCCTGTTACAGGCCTGGCTAGAGGCCAGTCAGCTCAGAATAATCTCAGTAGCCCTGTGCACACTTCCTATGGTCCCCAAGTACATGGTGTGGGAGCCAAGCAGATTTCCACATGCATGTGGTCAAACCAGATTCCATGGCTGATGGACTCCAGGTTCCAGAATGGGTAGGAGGCTGAGGTGACAGGACTTTTCAGTAAGGATTCTGAGTCTCAAGCCTGCGGCCTGCCTTTACTGTCATGGTCCTCACTGGAATCAGAACACCAAGATGGCTCAGCAGGCAAAGGCACTTGTGGCCAAGCCTGATGAACTGAGTTCAATCCCCAGGAACCCATGTGGTAGAAGGAAAGAATCAACTTTTGCGAGCTGCCCTCTGAACTCCATACGCACACTGTGGCATTTCCCCATTAATAAATGTAATTATTTTTATTGTTGCACATTGTGTATAAACAGGACTTTGCTAAGTAGCCCAGGAGACTTGAATTTGTGAGTCTCCTGAGTGCTGGGATTAGAGGTGTCTGCTCCAGCTTTTAAAACAACAACAACAACAACATGGGTTTAGTGTGTGTCTGTGTGTGTTCTTTCCTTCTACCATCTGAAAAACTGTACTGAGTTAGACTGTCAGACTTGAGGGTGAGGGTTTTTACCTGCTGAGCCATCTCAATTGGCCCCAGCTTGCCTTTTAAACCGCACGTTAGGGGCTGAAGAGATGGCTCAGGAGCTAACACACTTGCTGTGCATCCAGCATCCAAGTACCAAGTCAGGTGTGGCAGTGTGGGGAGGGTCAGCAGCAGGAGGATTTCTGAGGCCTGTGAGCTGCTCATCCAGCTTTAGCTCCAGTGAGAGACCCCGTTTCAAGAAAATAAAGTGGACAGGGATAGAGCAGGTACCTGACATCCTCTCCAGGCCTCCACGTACACACGAGTGCATGCACTTGTGTGCACATACGCACAAACACGGGTACACACACACACTCATATCCATACTCACATAGTGAAAATAAATAAATGGCACTCTGTGTCATATGTGCAATTTAGATTGTGTGTGCACTCGATACATCAAAAGAAAAAGACTTCATGATGGGAGGAAAAGTCAGTTCTAAAGGGAGGAATAGGAGATGATGGTACCAGGATAAGAATTATATCACAGCTTCTCTCTCGCACAGAGCCTAGGTTTAAATAACACAAAAACCAGTCAGGCATGCTGGTGAGATGGCTCAATGATAGCACATTTACTACGTAACCATGAAGACCAGAGTTTGGAGCCCCTGGACCCACGTAGTCTGGGCAGGCATGGTGGCTGCTGGTAAATCCAGCACTTTAGAAAACTGGGACCCCTAGGATGAAATAACTGGCTGAGACTAGTCAACTCAATGAGTTGAAGGTTCAGACAGACACCTCAATAAAGTGTGGGGGGGCGGGAATCTAATGTCAGCTTGAGGCCTCTACATGCATATGCACACATGCATGTGACCAACATGTGAACATGCAAAAAGGCACATATCCCTTTCTAAATGCATGCATACAGACACACATGCATGCATGCACACAAGATGGTTTATTGTGTAAAGGTGCTTGCCACTAACCCTGAATACTGGAGTTCTAACACTGTGCCCCACAAAGTGGGAGGCCTGTAAGTTGTCCTCTGACTACCATACACAGACACATACACAAATAAATGTAATAAAATAATAAAAAGTAGCTAGGCACAGTGGTATATGCCTATTAATCACTGTGCTTGGGAGGCATAGACAGAACAGGTTTCAGGCTACTCTGGTTTACCTAGAGACTTCCAAGGCTATTGTGAGACCCTGTCTCACTCAAAAAACAAAAAACAACAATCAAAAAAAATCAAGAGCTGGGCATAGTGGTACATTCCTATAAACCCAGCTCTTACAGGCTGAGGCAGAAGGATGGTCAATCTGTGACATGCATACAGCAAATTCAAGGCCAACCTGGCCTACATGTGACCCTTTCTCAAAACACAAAATATATACAACAGAAGAGGGACTACTTGGGAGGATGATGATGATGGTGGGACGAAAGGGAGTCCTAGGACACTAAATATGCACAAAGTCCAAAGGTATTTATGCACAAAACATCATTCTGATATCCATTATTTTGAACGCTAACAAAGAAAAATAAATATTAAGTTATTAAGTTAATAACAAAATAGGAAATAATATTGTATAGTAATGGAACTGTCAAAAGCACTACTCATGCTCTGGTACATTTAAACTTTATTATGTATAGTGTAGTAAGTAAAATTAAGGGCATTAGAACACAAGAAAGGGGGGAAACCCTTCATTCTAACCCCAAACCCAAGTCCTTCAAGCCTGACAGTCTAATTCAGTTCCCAGGACCCACATGGTAGAAGGAAACACATACATACACACACAAATTTTTTTTTTTTATTAAAGAATGGAGCACACACCTCCAACCCAGTAATGGAGGAGAAGCCTTAGGGCTGCTGCTGCTTTCCTTAGACTCTACCCTCAACCTGACATGGAGCAAAACAAAACATAAAGCAAAAAATTTTGCCCCACATTCTTAAGGCTGACTGTCCTGAAGACAGACCTTGTGGTTTACTGTAAACAATGGTTCTACTACAGCCAATCAACTGTAAGGTTCCTGCCATGTTTCTGTTTTTTGCACTCACTGAAACCCATCTGATAATGACAGGCCAACTCATGGGCAAATGCATACCAGGTGGCTCCACTGGGTGTCTGGAGTCATCATCGAGGTTAACTATGGATGGTACAAGGTGGTGGAGTGGACAGTACTGGAACTATTGGCTTAGGTGGATTAACTACAACCACCATAAGTTAGAGCTACCAGTGAGGAGCTCGGGAGTTGGCTCAGTGGCTCATAGCACTTGAGATCAAATCTCCATTACCCATAGAAAAGGTGGATGTGGCCAATGGCCATGTATATATAAAGGAGGGTCACTGATGCTTGTAGGCTACAACATTAGCTTCAGGTTCAGTGAGAGACTCCATCTTAAAGGAACAATGTGGAGATTGATGGAGCATTTCACTTCAAGTTTTCCTTCATGGGTCCATGGACAGTGCTCCCTCAACCATGTATACCCCTCCCACAGAGAGAGAGATAGAGACAAAGACACAGAGAGAGGGAGACAGAGAGAGACAAAACAGACCAAGTAACCATCCCACTAAGGATAAGATCGACCACCATCCAAAGAAATGGCCTTTGTATGTGCACTTGGAAAGGGGCATGCATGTATGCATTACATCATATGTGCACTTGGAAAGGGGCATGCATGTATGCATTACATTTATGCATGACACCAGAGGCACAAGCTCAAGATGGAGGGGACTGAGGAGGTAGAGTGGCTAGGCAAGTTGCCTCACTGTTAAGAGATTTGTAAGGTGGAGCTGGCCCTACATAGCCCAGGCATGTCCTACAGATCACTTCCTTCCAAGGGTTCCAATTTCATACTGCTTTCTGGTATAGGGTAGAGGGATATTCAGACACACTGAGCTAGGTGCATGCCTGCTATACTATCCCATAAGAAGCTGAGGCAGGAGGATCGTGAGCTGGCAACCAGCCTGGGTTGCAGAGTGAGTTCAAGGGTAGCCTTTGCTAAAGACTCTACCTCAACATACCCACTCTACCTACTGAAAGGTCCATTTGAGTTCTATAGATACTGAAAGAGTATGTGCTTTTGACCCATACAAATTCAGATGCTGGGCAAGTGGAATGCTGGGCTAAGTAGGTAAAGGCACCTGCTGCCAAGCCTAAAGATGTGTGTTTGATCCCCAGAACCCACATGGTAGAAGGAAGGAAAGAACCAGCTTCTCCAAATTGTCCTCTGACCCTCACACAAGTGCCATATATGTGCATGCATTTCCTCTCTCACTTACCACTCCCATACTAAATAAATGTTAAAAAATTTAAAAACCAGGGACTGGGGCAATGGCTCAGTGGTTAAGAGTACTTGCTATTCTTAGAGAGCACCAGGACTTGGTTCTCAGTACCTGTAAGGCAGTTCACAACTATCCAGCTCCAGGGAACCTGACACTCTGACCTGACCTCCTTGGTACCAGGCACGCACCTGGTACACATGCACATATGCAAGCAAGCACTATTCACACACTGTGATAGTTTGAATGTAATTGGCCCCCATAATCTCAGGGAGTGGCACTATTAAGAGGTGTGGCTTTGTTGGAGGAAGTATGTCACTGTGGGGAAGGGCTTTGAGATTTTCCTATGCTCAAGATACTGCCCAGTGTCTCAGTCAACTTCCTGTTGCCTGCAAGCTGTACCACTCTCAGTTCCAGCACCATGTCTGCCTGCACGCTGCCATGGTCATGATTATAATGGACTGAACCTCTGAAACTGTAAGCAGTCACCCCCAGTTAAATGTTTTCTTTATAAGGTTTGCCGTGGTTATGGTGTCTCTTCAAAGCAAAACAAAATAAAACAAAAAAGACATACACGTAAAATGAAAAACAACAATCTTTAAAAAAAGAAAAGCAATAAAAAAAAAAAAACAAACATACATCTTTGCTGGGCAGCGGTGCCAGCAAGCGGGAGGCAGAGGCATGTGGATCTCTGTGAGTTCAAGAACAGCCTGGCCTACAGAGAGAGTTCCAAGACAGCCAGGGCTACACAGGGAAGCCCCGTCTCAAAAACAACAACAACAACAAAAACCAAAGCAAGCAATCTAGATGTTGATCAATGAGGGTCCTAGCAAAACCACCCCCCACTTCAGGCAGGCATTCCCAGAAGTACAGCTGTCTGTTTTTCTTCCCAGTATTTACTAATTTGTATTTTTAAAGAGTTATGTAGCCCAGGTTGGTCTTGAACTCTCTATGTAGCCTAGATGACTTTCAACTTCTGGTTCTCCCATTTTCAGCTCCCAAGTGCTAGGATTACAGGAATAGCACCCCAGCCAGCTTCTGTGGTGCTGAGGACGGAACCGAAAGCTTTGTGCATGTTACACAAGTGGTCTACCAACTGATCCGAGTCCCAGTCCCCTTCTAGGAATCTTTTCGGTTCGTTTTCATTTCTTTCTGAGACAAAGCCTTATATAGGCCAGGCTGGCCTTAAACTCACTACATAGCCAAGGATGTCCTTGAACTTTTGATCCTCCTGCCTCTACCTGCAGAGAGTTGGGATGACAGGTAAACATTTATTAGCATTACTGGTTTCTGTTTTATGTTGTACTGGGCACCAATCTTATAAAAGGTTATGTCAACTCAACTGGTTACTCAGAAATCAAAACTGAGAAGCAAGATGGCCAAATGGGTAAAGGTGTTACCTCCAAGCCCAACAACCTGAGTTCTATCTTCAGGATCCACATGGTAGAACAAGAGAAGTGACTCTGACCCTTGCAAGTTATCCTGTGATTGCCATTCACTACATAATACAGGCAGTAAAACATTTTAAAATCGAACCCTTTAGTGTCTGGAAATAGTTTTCAGGAAAGTTGTTGGTTCTGGGGAGATGGGCTCAGTGACAGTGACTACTCAGCAAAGCTTCCGAAACCTGCTCTGGCTCTACAAATAAAAGGGGTGAGGGTGGAGGCTGGAAAGATGGCTCAGCAGTTAAGAGTTCTGGCTGCGCTTGCAGAGGACTTAGGTTTGGTCCCCAGAATCCACATTGTGTGGTCCACAACTGCCTGTAACTCCAGTTCCAGGAACCTGACCCCCTCTTCTGGCCTCCATTGGCACTACATGCATATGGCACATACATATGTCCAGACAAATAGTCACATGTAAAAAAAAAAAAACTTTAAACAAAACAGAGACAAATTCATGAGTGAAATAAAGAGGATGTGTCAGCAGAAGTAGCCAGAAGGAGGACAGGGGAATCAAATAATTGTAGAGGTCACGGTTGAAGTAGAGAACTCTTCGAAGTTGTCCTTTGATCTCCAAACATGCCCTCCCCATAACTAAATAACCTGGAAGCACCTGAACTCTTTGTAGCCCATGCCCTAGGTAACATGCACTGCAGCAGGCAAAGGATCCCTGGAGGAAAGGGTGGACCTATGCATCACTCAGCTTCTGAGACCCGCAGGTTCCAGTTGCCCCATCTCCTAATCTGGGGCTTTCACCACATTTACAAAGCCACACAGCCTAGAGACAGAACTATAGAAAGGCCAAATCCAGGGGCCAGAGAGATGGCTGGGGCGGTAAAGTGCTTGTGGTGCAAGCTTGAGGACCACAGTCTGGATGCCAGGCGCCCATGTGGGAGTGTGCACCTGTAACTCCAGCTTTAGGGAGACAGAGACAGGCAGAGATCCTGAGGACTTTCTGCCAGCCAGTCTAGTCAAATCCGTGAGCTCCAGGTACAGTGAAACCAGGACTCAACAGAAGTGGAGAGCGACTGAGAAGGACACTTGACATTGAACTCTAGGCTGCACGTTTGTGTGTACGGACGTGTTAAGTACCAGCAAGCGCTTTCGCACATGTGTGCGCACAAACACGGCCCCTCCCCCACTCATCCTCACCACAAGTGCTGACAAACTAATGATCCATGGATCAGACACTTGAATTTGCAAATCTTTTTATTGGAATAAGGCCACACCCACTCATATAATAATATAATGTATATAATATTATATAATATATAATATAATGTATATAATGTGTATCATAATATAATCCGCAGCTGCTTTGGAGTAGCTGCAATGGATGCTGTGTTTGAGCAATTCCACCTCATTTCCCTTTTCCTCTATTCCAACTCTTCTATCCCCACCACCACTTCCCCCTCCCAACTTCCTGTTGCCAGTATGTACCTGGGTGACTGGACTTCTAGGGACTACATCCCTGAAGAACATCAACTCTCCTTCCCCTGGCAGCCACCAATTGACAGTAAGTTCTCAGCCAGGGGTGGAGACTTCAAGAGCTGCTCCCCTGTCCATACTCTGGGCTGACTGGATCATGCACATACTAGCTGGGTTGTTGCAGAAGCTGGTCCTTCTACAGTATCTAATTAGCTTGTTCTGGAGGGAGGGTCAATTTTCCTCCATCATCATCATCAAAAAAAAAAATTGTACCAGGAAGGGATCACTGTGAGGCAAGGGCACACCCATTATTATGCTTGATAGCAGAAGGGATTAAAATGAAGGAAGTGTACAGTGGATTAAATATGGGGGAATCATCACTGAGTTCCAGAGTGCTAAACTTACAAACAGGAAACAGGCATTTCGGTCTCTGAGCATCTTAACTTTCCTACAAGTCTAAGGAGGCCAGCTATAATGGTTCGGAAGCAAAGAGCACTGGTTGTTCTTGCAGAGGTTCTGGGTTCAATTACCCATAGCCACAGGGAGGCTCACAACTGTCCGTAACTCCAGTTCCAAGATAGCCAATGCTCTCTTCTGACCTCCACAGGCACCGGGCATAAATGCGCATATTCATTTAAAAATCTTATTTTTATTTTATATGTATTGGTGTTTTGAATTCTCTGGAACTTGAGTTACAGACAGTTGTGAGCTGTCATGTGGGTGCTGGGAAATGAACCATGGTCCTCTGGAAGAGTAGTCAGTGCTCTTGACGGCTGAGCCATCTCTGTAGCCCCAAATATTAAAAATTTTAAAAGAAGCTTCTAATTTAAAAAAATTAGCCAGCTATAAACTATTCCTATAAGTCAGCAGGGGCGGCACGATGGCTCAGTGAGTGAAGATGCTCGGGTTTGGACCCATAAAGCAGGAAAGTTCAGGGACCATAAAGCGGAAGCAGAGAACTGACTCAAGCTGTCATCTGACCTCCACACAAGCTCCCCACACAAAATAAATAAAAATGCAATAAAAAACATTTTAAATGTAAGTCAGCAGCCAGTTCTTAGAGCAGGAAAATTCCAGAACCTTGCAAAGGCCTTCATTAGTATTCCTTTTACAACTACAATGGCGTGAGCTTGAATATATTTCAATATATCCTGTACATCAAGGTCAGGCTGCAAGCTGGCTATGACAAGGGGGTTGGCAGAAAGGGCCATTTTCTTCCTCTCACTTTTGTCTTGAAAGAAATAGGGTCTTGTGCTACCCAAGTGATCTTGCCTCAGTCTATGAATGGGCTGGGGACACCATGTTTGGTTGATTTTTGTATTTGGTAATGGTGATGTTTGGTTGTTTTTTGTTTCCATTTTCACATGTGTGTATGGGTGTGTGTGTGTATGTATATGCATGCTTTCTATACGTGTGGGGACACATATGTGTGCGTGTGCCTGTGAACAAGCACTTGGAGGCCGGGGGTTGATGCTGGGAATCATACTCAATTGCTCTTCCATATTATTCATCAAGGCAGCATCTCTCAGTCAGATCTAGGGCTCACCAGCATGGCTATTGTCACCAGCCATCTTGCTCTAGGGATCCCCTAACCCTGCCTCCTGAGGCCAGAATCACAGGTGTGCTGCCAATCTTGCTTTTGTGTGGATTCTGGGTCTGAAGATGATCAAACTCTCTAACCACTGAGTTTTTTCCCAGCCACTTTAAGGTGATCACTCAACACATGGGGGCTGGAAGAGCTATAAAGAGCAGGGACAGTATTTGACAGACTGTAATATTTGTTTATTTTTTGAGGCAGGTTCTCATACAGCACAGGATGTCCCTTGAACCAGGATGAAGCTGAAGATATCTTAAATTCCTGATCCTTCTGCCTCTACCTCCTACATGTTGAGGTCATATATATAATGTGTCAACACAGTAGCCTCACTTATGCATCCTTTTACATTGGGTGGGGGATACATGTACCACTGTCATCGGGCTTAGCATTACATACCTTTACCTCTGAGCCACCTAGTGGCCCTCACCCATTTATTCTTTACAGGAAATTATCTCCAGAGCCCAGGTTCAAAAATGTTCTAAAGAATCTGACACCTTCATCACTCCTCCTCCTCTGGATTAAGGGAGTCTAAATCTACCACCTGAACTTTGAAATGCCGGGAAAGCACTGTACATGGCGAAAACCTCACTATGTAATAACTGGGAGTGGTTAGAAGCAGAAGGTTTCGGAGTGGGGAGAAGGCTCAGCTGAATCCCCAGCACTGATTGTAAAAGTCAGGCTATGACTCCGGTGCTGCAGACAGGAAGATCCCTGGAGCTTGCTGGCCATGTCCCACCAGGGCTACACCATGTAGGTAGGTACCCCACATCTCTGCTTTAACCCTTGCCACCATGAACAGGCTTTGTAACTTTTTCCTTTGGGGCACAGGGATTCACTATTTAGCCCAGGATGGTCCTGAACCTCAGCATTTTCAGCTTCAGTCTCCAGAGTGAGGGCAGTCCTATGCTGAGATGTCTAGCTCATGTGTGCTTCTTTAGCGTTCTCTAAATCGTTGTCATTCCTTTACCTTAAGGCTTTCAGTTTCAAACTCTTCCTTAAAATTCTGTCCCAGGGCCAGCAAAATGCCTCAGTGGGTAAAGGCACTTACTGCCAAGTTTGATCCCTCGAACTCACACGGTAGAAGGAAAGAACTTCCTGTAGGCTGTCTCTTGACTTCCACACACACACTAGGGCAGTGCACGTGTGCAGATCACAAATAAATACATGTCACTGAAAACTGTTAATACATCATCCCATGAGGGCTGGGGAGATGACTCTGGGTAAAGTGTTTCCAAACAAGCAAGAGGACCTGAGTTTGTTTAGAATTAACAGAAAAAAATCTGGGTGTGGCAGCACATGTTTGCAATCCTGGCACTAGGGAGGCTAAGACTCTGGGGTTCCCTAGGGTGCACTTTCTAGCAGAACTAGCCTACTCGGTGAGCTCCAGACCAGTGTCAAAAGCCAAGGTAAGGCTGGGGAGATGGCTCAGAGGGCAAAGTGCAATATGTGCGAGTGTGAAGATCTGAGTTCAGGTCCCCAAGTAAAGCTGAACCCAATAATGCACATTTGTCATCCTGGCGTTCCTACAGTGAGGTGGGAGGTGGCACACAGGAATCCTGGGTAGCTCACAGCCAACTAGCTTCATGCCACAGCAAAAGAGGGACCCTCAAACAATGTGAAGACTGACACCTGATCTTCACACACACACACACACACGAGTGCACTGTGTTTCCAGTTCCTTTTCTTCCAATATATTCAGTCTTGAACTCACTAATTGCCATCAATTTTACACTTAATATATTTGTGTGTGTGCATGAACCACAGTACGCAAGTGGAGGCCAGAGGACAGTATGAAAGAGTTGACTCTTTCCTCCCTCAAGAGTCCTGGGCCTCAAGCACCTTTATCTAATGAGCCATCCTGCTGTCCCTATCACCATGAGTTTTAAAATGTTTTCATTGCACCAAAAAAGACACCTACAGCTTACTTAGTTGTCACTCCCCAGCCACTGGCAACCACAAACCCATGGTGTCTGTGGGAAATGTTCGCTCTGGACACTTCAAGTTCACTTATGTATCAGAGCTTTCTTTTCACTGCTGAATAATATTTCATCATGTAGATGGGCTACATGCTATTTATCCATCAGATCAGCATGGACATCTGGGTTTATCTCCATTACTGAGCTTTTATGAACAATCCTAGGGATATCTGTGCACAGATGGACCCTGGCTTACAACAGTTTGTCTTATGATTTCTCGACTTTATGACTGTACAAAAGTAGCGTGCATCCATCCAATAGAAACTGTATTATGGGGCTTGGTAGATAAAGGTGCTTTCTGTACAAACCTGATGAGCTTGCTTTGATTCCTGGGACCTACGTGATGGAAGGAGATATCAGACTTCACAGAGTTGTCCTCTGACCTCCACTTGAGTGCCATGGCAGACATGTGCCCTCCCCCAACTAAATGAACAAAACTTTAAAAAAGAAACTAAACTGTGTGCTAGTTAGTCTGTATTACAATGCAGTTTTTCTTTTGGTGGCGCTAAGACTCTAGGTCCTAATGACCATAAGGCAGTCTCTGTACCACTGACCTACAACCACAGCAGAACTGTTTTTACTTTTTATTTCAAGACGAGTCTCAGTAGGCCCAAGGTGACGTCAAATTCAACCTGTAGTCTAGGGAGGCCTTGAACTTATGATCCTCCTGCTTCAGCTTCTCAAGTAGTTGGAATGGTGCACCTGTACCACCAGACCAGGCTTTATTTATTTAAAATTATCTTATGGGGTTGGAGAGATGGCTCAGAGGGTAAAGGCACCTGCTTCCAAACGTGGCAACCTGAGTTCAATCCCCAGGACTAATATGGTAGAAGGAGAGAACCGATTTCCCCAAGTTATCATCTGCTGACCCTCTACACATGCCCACACACTACATATACAAAGAACCCCCCCCCCGCACACACAATAATACAAGCAGTTAAAAGCTTTAAAAGTAACAGGTTTCTTTATGACACTCTCATACTTAATTTTGGTAGACAAATCTCCATCCCACCTTCCCCAATCCACCCTTCCATCCTCAATATTCCCCTCCCACTTTCATTATCTTATGTGATCTGTTGCCTCCCCCATCCCACAGGCCCCTTTCTAGTTTCTCATCTAGATAATATATATATATATATATAACACTTAGAAGCAAGGATCCACATACTTGATAAAATATGCGGTATTTGTGAGGAACAGGCCCAACTTTAAATGCATTTCCAACTTCTGATGGTTTCTCGGGAGGTGATCCCACCAGAAATCAAAGACTATGCCCAAAAGCATTTCTGTGTGGTGTACACACCTAGGTGTGTGCAGGTCCACATGTGGAGGCTTAAGCAGCAGGTTGGGCGTCCTGCTCTTGAGTTGGAGTCTCTCACTAAACCTGGGGCTGCACCGGGAGCCAGCAAGCCCAACTCTTATCTCCACTCCCACCCACAGCACTGGGGTTAGAGGTGTGTACCTAGTTTTTTGTTTGATACGGGGTCTCACTATGTAGCTCTTGTAGGCCTTGAAGTCACCTAAAAGAACCAGCTGGCCTCGAACTCAGAGACCCCACCCTGTTCCCAGAGTACCCACACAGGAGCACTCTTGGCTTCTATTTGTTTGGGTTTTAAAATACAAGTGGCTAGTATCTGCACTCGGTTCTCATGCTTACACAACCGTACATGTTTATAGAGCTCTGTATTTCTTTCTCTGGGTTGGACACTTGATTCTAGGTCTAACCTCAAGGCTGTCAGAATCAGTCTTTCCAAAGTAACTACAGCACTCTAAATTCCTACCGGAAGTATAGCAGGGTCTCAATCCCTCCATCCTCCCATTTGCCCTTCTCTCCTTTCTCTTCTGGCTAGAAGGACGGAACCTGCAGCCTATACTTGTCAGGCAACCACTATAGAACAGAGCCATGCTCACAAGTCCCCATCTCTCCCAAACTTCAGTTAGCACTTCCTGGACTACATAACAAAGTCACAGTGACCCATCAATCACCACCCATCCCCACCACTGCAAGAAACCAAGGAGGCTCAATGGGTTTGTTCTACATCTGCAGAACAACAATGAAAATCACTGAGTGGTACATTTTTAAAGGTAATTTTATGGCATATGACTTGTATCACAATGAAGCTGTCACATTAAAAGAGTAACAGAAGTTGCCATTTGACCATAACCAAACAGACATATTGAAAATGTAACCATAACACTGTTTCTTAAATGTGTTCTGTTGGAAACTTTAGACTTGCTCCCCCTCCCCCACAAGGTTTCGACACAAGTTGTATCTGCTACTAATACTTTTTCTAGAATGGGTCTCATGGAGCCCAGGATGGCCTCAAACTCACTGTACAGCCAACAGGCTTGCGCCACCACGCCCTGGCTTACCTAGTGCTGGGGATGGAACCTGGGCTTTGTGCTCAAAACACGCACTTACCAAAAGAGCCACATTCCTGTTGAGCCTAACTGCATTTTATACTTAATTGCCCTGATGACTTGATTTACTCCCAAAGGCAGAGAAGCTAGCTTTACTTTCCTCACAACTTGATTTGAATGAGAAAGAGACGGAGCAACGGAGAGACAGCTGCAGAGGCAGACGCCCCAACTCTCAGGGAGGACAGTGTTTTAAGGTTTCCCTCCCTCTGCTAGCTGCATTCCTCCCCCAAAAATAAATTCCTCCAGCTCCCTCCGGAGCTACCCCTGAACTGTCTTGCACCTGGTGAGAGGGTTTTCCACAAGGTAGCCAGCCCTAGGTCCCTTTCAGCAGGGAAGGTGTTTACTTAACAAGTAACAAAGAAACAAGATGGGCTAGGTTTTAGACAGGATTTGGGGCTTTAAATAATGTACGGCAGCTGGAGGTGAAAATTGCTGAAAAGTCACAGATGGGGCTAGAAGAAATGGAAACATGACCCAGGTTGGGAGAAAGGAAGGAGACCTTGATACGAGATCAAAACTATGCTAAACTCGTGGTAGATAAACACAGGGAGGCACAGCTGCTTACCACAGCCAGGGTGCCTGGGGTGGGTAAGCTGTGCAAGTGGCCAAATTGCTACTGTGTGACAAGAATGCAAATTACACCCAGCTATGCAAGGAACAGCCAATGGGCCGGCCACTCCAACAGAGAAAGTCTGGAGCCATTCCCCAGTGAATTTAAGAAATCACAGACCCTCTAAATTTCTCTAACCTGTGACACTGAAAATAGAAACAACATGGGTGCCCAGCCCTTGAGAAGATGTGGTTCAAAGCCAGCCTGGCATGGGGGTAAGACCCTATGGTGCCAGTTTGATGAAGGTGGAAAGGCAGAAGCCACTTCGCAAAGTTGTCCTCTGACCTCCGGGAAATAATGATGAATAATGGAAATAAGGAGCTGGGGAGGTGGCTTAGTTGTAGAACTTTCCTCGTATGCAAGGAACTGGGTTCAAGTCTCAACACGATAAAAATAAATGATAGAAAACAAAACAAATGTTTACTCTTTACAAGATCAATCCTTTTTTCTTTTCTTCTCTCTCTCTCTCTCTCTCTCTCTCTCTCTCTCTCTCTCTCTCTCTCTTTTTTAGAAGGTCCCTGCCCCAGAGAAGGGCTTGGGGCCCAACAGGAGCAACAAACAGGGACAAGTCTAAATCCTGATCAGTCTGAACCAACAAGACACCCAATTCCCCTGGACTCTTAACACCTATAATCTAGGCTTGTGGGAGAGAGATGGCTTAATGGGCAAACATATTTGCAGTACAAGCCTGGTGACCTGAGTTCGAATCCCAGAACTCACATAGAAGTGTTAGGAGAATCTACTTCAAAGCTATCCTCTGACCTCCTGCACCGGCACTCACACATCACACACATCATGCACACACAATCCTCCGGGTCTGGAAGCAGGTCCATATGCACAGGTTATGTAACACTGAACACCGACCATATGCCAGACATTCCGCTACATCCCTTTGACATGTTACCTCACTGAACCCACAACTAGTCCTTATTCTCATTTTAATGAGAAGACTGGGATTTGATGATGTTACATGGCACATAGATGATAGAACTGGGACCAGACCACTAGGTCTGATGAGACACAGAGACGTCTCTCCTTACAGTTAAAAGGTTAATCATTCATTCAGACACCTGCAAAACCCAAAACAAAACAAACTTTCATTTCAAATCGCCCTTGCTCGTCAAGCTGTGTGCACGCTCCCAGCAAGAAATGGAAAAGCCCTTGAACGCCACAGCCGCCGGATCCCAACGCCGCCAGAATTGAGCAAAAAACAGAGGGAGCCGTGCTGCTTCTGTGATAAACTTGGAGGAACTTTCCCCCTCCTGGCCAAGTTTCTTCCACCAAGCTACAGGTAATTAAAAAAGAAGATAAGGAGAGGACAGCAACAACAAAACGCTCAATTTGGCTGCGAGCAATCAAAGTTGCAGCGCACCTGCTGAGTTCTCAGCCCGGAAGGAATCTAGAAAGCACGAAGCGAAACAGGCCCGGTTTGCACCCAAGCGCTCGCAGGCAAGGGTGTCAAGATTTCCGGAGGGCCTAAAGTGGTGCAAGGAATTGCTGTGGGGGACACTCCACCCTTGACCCTGGTCCTGGTGTCCCCAAGCCGGGAGCAAAGAGCTGCATTTAGTTGAGTGGCTTTTCTCTCTCCTTTCCAGGAAAGGTGGCTGCAGCGTCCATGGCGCTGGGACAGGGTGGCTGGGTACGGTCTGCACCACTGAACCCCACATTCTCCACTTGGAAACCCCTTGTATGAAGAGGTCACTTGCATGGGAGGCGTGAAAGTCCCAGAGGCACCTTTGGGATTATGTTGTCTAGCAAGTAGTTTACAAAGGGTCCCCGTCCCCGGCGCCGCGAAAATCGCCCCGGCCCACTCACTTCTGCAGGGTCCCTCACAGGCCGCTCTGTGCTCCGCTGGCTCCTGGGTCGCTCCCGCAGCCTCCGCCCGGCCTCCCAGGAGCCGGAAGCGGTGTGCCGTGCAAGATCAAGCTGCGCGTGCGTAGGCCGGCCCCGGGGGGCGGGGCCCGGAAGGGGGCAGGGACTCGTCCAGAGGTTTCTCCTCCAGGCACCTGGGACTTTGGGACTTTGCCCTTAGCTGGGTCTGTCCTTTTTCATCAACCTCAGCATGCATGTTTACAGATACACACACTTGTACACATGTGTACGGGCACATATACACACCACGCGCACAAACACATAGAAAAACGGAAAAAGAAAACAGAAAGCAAAAACAGTTACAACAAAAATCCCCAAAGCTAGTAGACGGGGTGTGAAAAGCACAACAGATTTCTCAGAGTATCACCTACTGCTAGCTTTTGAGCCTCAGTCTTGTCCCTTGCTTAGGAGTACCTTTTTCTTCTTAAATAAACTGTCTGTATTTCTCTCTCTGTCTCTGTCTCTGTCTCTGTCTGTCTGTCTGTCTGTCTCTCTCTCTCTCTCTCTCTCTCTCTCTCTCTCTCTCACACACACACACACACACACACACACACACACACACACCAGATACTCCCACCCAGGAAGCATAAAATGCCTGCGAATAAGCTGCTGAACACTGAGAAGCCCTATTGGGGGCGGGAGGACAGCGAAACAGCTTGGTGGTTAAAGGTGCTCGCCAGCAGCCTGATGACCTGAGTTGACACCTGGGACCCACATCTTGGAAGGAGAGAATGGTCACCACAGAGTGGTTCTTTGCCCTCTGTACACACATATGCCATTATTATATACAAGTGCCTTCCAACCCCACATAGGAGAGGATGTCAAGGCTGGAGTTAGAAGAGGTAGTCTGACTGGCAATAAGTGACCCTGGCTAGGCTAAGGATGGAGTTCAGTCAGTAGAGTACTTGCCTAGCATATAGGAAGCCATCTGCTGCACTACACACAGAGAGCATAGTGACATATATTTGTCATTCTAGCATGCAGGAGGTGGGGGCAGGAGTTCAAGGCTACAAGAGAATTCCAGGACGGACTTGGCTACAGGACATCCTGTCTCAAATACACAAAGTTAAAAAATAATAATAAAAGTAAAGTAGAAAAATTAAACAATGAGGTGAAACAATGGCATTAGTTCTGAGTTAGGCAAGAACTTTTCTTTTTAATATGTATTTTTATTTCTTGGGTGTGCTTTCCTCAATGTATGCACGTGCACCATGTGTATCCCTGATGCTTGAGGAGGACAGAAGATGTCTGATCCCTTGGAACTGGAGTTATGAGTGGTTATGAACCACTATGCGGGTGCTGGGAACCAATCATGGGTGCCCACCCCCAACCAGCCAAACAAATGTGGGATTTTCTTTCAGCCTCAGTTTCCTCATCTATGAAAGAGATGTAAAGATAGATGAGGATGCCCTTCAAATAGTTGGGCGTTTGGGACAATGGAAGTGCTCAGCACAGCAAGGTTGTCCCTAAATTTGGGGCATCTTTACCTACGTGGCAAGTTTGAAACCTGAGGGTAGCCAGGGCTATGTGAGACTCTTTCTGAAAGAAAGAAAGGGGGGAGAGAGAAAGGGAGATGGGGAGGCCATGGAATGGGAGAGAAGAGGAAGAGAGGAGATGAAAAAGAAACCACAACATCACACCTACTCAAAAATAGGAAAACAGCAAGTTTAAGGTCCTCTTGCAGTACTGAGTACTCCATCAAGGGCAGCCTGGATAACTAAATGAGATTCTGTTTTAAAAACCAGACTGGAGGTGTGGCTCAGCGGTAGAGCACCTGCCTAGACTCCCCCAGTGAGGAGCTGGGAGTGTAGTTCAGTGGTAGAATACTGGCTGATGTGTCCTGGGTTCAGTCATCATTACAGTAGATAGTAGTAGCCACAGGCAGACACCCATAGTCCTTTAACTAGCAAAACGACACTTTGAAAGCTGGGGAAGGGCAGGACGATGAATAAAAGCCTACCACTCAGGTGCCTGGGAGGCACCAGGCCTGTTCTTACTTCCAAGTCTATGTACACACTAGGAATTCCTAGTAGTCTCAAATAACTAGTTCTCACCTGGGGCTACTCTGCCCACCACCAACTAGAGACATTTGACAATGTTTGGAGACATTTTGTCATAACATTAGGCTAGGCAGGTGCTATTAGTGCCTAGTGGGTCAGGAATCATGGTTCGAAGAAAATTACTTAGTCCCAAAGGTCACTAGTGCTGATGTCCTGCACTTGAACCTTGAACTTGCCTGAGTCTTGATTGTAAATACTATGTAGTTTGAATTCCTGCTACAAACTGCATACACACATGCATGAGTACACACACACACACACACACACACACACACACACACACACGATATAATCTCATGTGTTCAGGTTGGCCTTGAATTCACTATCTAGCCTACTTCAGTGTTGAGCTTCTGATCCTCCTGCCTTCACCTCCTGAGTTCAGGGTTCACAGGCCTGCACCTCTCATGCTGAAGGTGGAGTCCAGGGCTTTGTACATGTACGGCCCAGCCCAGCCCAGCAGTTTTGGGCAGCCCCCCTGAGGGAGAAAACTCCATGCTGTAGGTTGAATAGTTTCCTTTCAATTTGTATTTTATAGCCCCATCCCTCTCTTTATTTCAGAATAAGACCATGGCTCAGTATAGAGGCTTGACACCAAGCCCAATGGCCTGCATTCTAAACCCAGAACCCACATGGCAAGAGAAGAGAACTGACCTCTGTACCTACACACATATTCACACAGAAAATAAAAATAAAGTGAACTTAAACAAAAGATCAAGCCCTTGCACATGTAGTCATGACTCACAAGGAGCTTCATAACGGACCAGGCTGAGTTCCTACTCCAATATGATGATGGGTCTTTAAAGGAAGGGAGATTGGAGGCTGCCGTGATGACAAAACCAGTAAAAGTACTTTCCTTACAAGCACAAGGATCTAAGTTCAATCCTCCAGAACCCATGTAAAATAATAAATAAATAAATGAATAAAAATAAGCAAGCAAGCCAAGCATGAGGGGCACAATGCTTATAATTCTAGTAGGCAGAGATAGGAAGATCCCTTGGGCTTGCGGGCAGCAGCTGAATCAGCAAGCTCCAGGTTCTGTGAAGACCTTGTCTCAAAAACTGAAGTGGAGAGTAATAGGGGGAAATACCCAGAATGATTTTCTAGCCTCTGCACGCACGTGCACATGCATGTGCATATATGTCCATGAATATACCTGTATACACATCCCACATAAAACAAGATGGGATGGCACATGAGGAAGAACTGCCAAAGTTGTCCTTTGGTGTACATACGTGAACAGACACACGTACAACAGAAAGAGAAGAGAGAGTTTGGGAACCCAAAGTCCACACAAAAAGAACTTTGTAGGATGATGCTGTCACAGGCTATAGAGCTGCCAAAAGCTGGGAGAGACCTGACACCCTCTAGATACCTTGACCTTGATCAGCCAGGTCCCAGAACTCTGACAAAATACATTTCTGAGATTTCAGCCAGTAAGCACCAGGCATTTGGTCACTGCAGCAGATAAATACCCTGCCTGAGTCTAGGTCCTGCTGGGTTTTCCCAAGGCTAAAGCTGAATCAGAGAGCTTAGTCACCATCCTCAGTGACTGACTGGTCCTCTGCTTCTCTCCAGGTTGCTGCTGATACTTGCTCACACAGGTGAGAATGAAATAGAACCAGAATGTACCAAAGAACAAAGGGACAAAAGGAAGGACGAGGACAGACGCCCCCATTGGGTGGATGGATGGGCCTGGACTCACCTGAGCTCAGCAAAGGTTTGCCACACAGAGGACAGTTAGAGTGGCCCAAGAAGGTTCCTCGCACCAGCTGGTGCCCATTGACACACTCCCGCCTCCCTGGAGCATCCTGAATCTTATCCTTTAGGTGTGCAGGGCTCTTCCCCTGCATGAGACAATGATGGTCCTCAGGATATCTTCTGCATGGCCTGCTGTAAGCCCCTCGAAGCAAATGAGTGGCCGAGCCCCTCTTCTGAGGACCTCCAACCACCAGCTTCCACCCACAGAACACTAACTGCTTTAATGACTGGACCCAGCTCCTATCCTACAGAGAGAAAAAGCCCAAGTTCTGGACTTGAACTCCCACCAATCTGCACCCTGAAAATCCTCCCCCTTCGTCAAGAAATCCTATATGAACCTTGTCTTCCACTCAGTTTCCTGCTGTTTCTCACCTGAGCAGAGGTAGCCACCCTCCTGGGTTTTTCCCCTCCCAACACATCTTGTGTGAGGTTTGTTGTTGGGGTGTGATATTGCGGTATTCCTTGGCTCCCGACTGCCAAGATACCTTTCCCCTCAGAGCTGTAAACACTTAACATCTGGCTCTTTTATGCCCTCCACTTCCCTTCATCCAGTCCTGGCTTTCATCCCAGGGTTCCCGAGTCAAGGGTACTTTTTGGTGCTGGGGAAGGATGAGTGAGTCCCCGTAGCTCCAGCTCAGCCCGCTCACCTTCTCCTTCTGCCTGGTGACCCTGCTTCGGAGGGAGCTCAGGCTGCGCTTCACTCTGGTGCTCTTGTCTGTCTTCTCATTCTTGCCTGCACCATCCTCACTCCTAGAGGGTGGGAAGAAGGTGAGGAGGGGCTCCAGGGCTTTCTGAGGCAACTCTGGGAGGTGCTCCTAGAATCTGTCTCCCCCTGATGGGACCTGTTGTGGTTCCCAATTCCCCACCGTCCCTTTCATTTTTTTCTCTTTTTCTCTCCCCCTCTCTTCCCCTCCCCTCACTCTGCAGCCCAGGCAGTCCTTGAACCTGTGATTATCCTATCATAATCTTTGCTCTCTAGGTGAAGTCTGCTCTTAGGGAAATTGGCGTAAAGACCCCACTATAGCCACTGATGGAAGCTTGTGCTTACTCAGACAAGAACTCAAACCAGGTGAGGTTGGAGTGGGTTCCTCCAGGGCTGGTAGACATGTGAGCTCGCTGACGGGCCCTGTAGGAGCAGAGTGGGACAGTCATTTAGGTCCCCAGGCAACTTAATCCTTACCCTTCATTTCTGCATTCCTCCCCCCCCCCCACCTCCCTGCCAGGCGCATCTCAGGGGCCCAGCCGGGGGCTTGCAAACGGGGACATGATAGCAGGCTGTCCAGCAGAGGGCAGTGTGTCTTGGACAAACCACAGGAGCAAGTCAGGAAAGTTTTCTAGCACATCATAGGGAATAGACACCTTTTCTAGTTTGTTTCGTTCCCTATTAGGTTTCCTTCCTTCATCTCTCCATCCTCCTCTTCAGCATCCTCCCTTTCCTCCTCTTTTTCTTTCTTCTCCCCTTGCCCCTCCTCCCTCATTCTTAACCTCCTCCTCCTTCCCTCCTTCCTTGCCCCTCTTCTTTGGCAGAGTCTCACTATATGGCCCAAGTTAACCTTAAACTCACAATCTTTCTGCTTCATCTGCCTCCCAAGTGCTGGGATGAGAGGCCTGTATCACCACACCCACCAGCTCCTTTCTCCTTTCTACCAGATCCCTGTAACTGTCTACTCTTACCTATGGCCACACTTGTCCCCTCACATCTGTCTTTCCCATGTATATGCCCCTTGTTTCTCCCTAACTGTCTCATGTTTGTCTTCTCCCGCACCCAACCATCACACCTGCTCCTTTGCCACTTACCCATGGTAGTGCCGCAGTTCTTGAAGCACTTGTTGCACTATCAGCCTAGGGAAGGGGTGGGTTACAAACATAGGCACTCTGACCAGACCCCGGGCCCCCATGCACACTCTAATTGGGTGCCCTGAAGACCCCATGGTGTCTTCCTCCCGGCAAAGGTTGTTTGAGAGAAAAGTCCTACTATGTGAGACTAAGCCAGATTAGGCTAGCATGGTCACTTATGACAAAAAAAAAATTTTTTTTTTTTGAACCATGGTCTCATGTATTTCAGGCTGACCTCCAACTTACAATTAGCGGAGGCTAGCTTTTAACTCTTTCAGTTCTCCTGCCTCCACCCACTGAGTGCTGGGATGATAGGTAGACACTACCACATGCCTGGTTTGTGTAGTACTAGGGATGGAATCCAGTGCATGCTAGGTGAGCACTCTATCAAATAAGCCGCAGTCCCAGCCATGGTGGATTACAAGCAGCAGCTACATCTCCTGGACCCAGCCTCTACCCGCCTCCCCTTAGCCAGTCCACTGGGGTACTCCTGTCTGTCGCAGGACAGACACTCACACGTGGTCTGGCTCCACATGGTCCTTTTCCAGGCACTCCAGCACAGGTGGTTCAAGGCCTAGAATCAGTCCCCAGTACAGGGGTTGTAGGAATGAGGAAGGGTCCTGCTCTACACCCACCCACCTCCAGGCCTGGAAGCATAAGAGGCTGTACATATAATACTAGCAATGTCTCAGGGAGGAGATGCAGAAGGAAGCCATGGACCAGGGACTGCACCATCATCTTAATGTGTCTATGCAAAGTTAACAGACTCTCCCAGGCATGCTCAGGAGCTACACTCCCTGTTCCTTCTTTCAGAGGAAAGCCGAGGGGCTCAGAGCCACCCAGAATAGCAGGTTGGATTTGTATGGCAGTTTGAGTGACAACAGAGAGGTGTAGTCTTTGGTTAGAGATTCAGAGACCAAGACGAAAATAAAGAGAGAGCCGGGCAGAGAGGGAGAGAGAGGCAAAGAGTGCATGGAGAGAGAGAGAGAGAGAGAGTCAGGAACAGTGGCAAGAGGAGAGATGAAAGAAGAGAGTGGGGGAGGGAGGGACAGAGAGAGGGAGGGGGTGGGCTAGAAGATTGCTCAGTAGGTAGAGGTGCTTGCTCCCCTGGACCCACACAGTGGGAGGAAGAACCAACTTCTGTCCTCTGACCTCCACATGTGTGCTATGGCATGTGCACATCCTTCCCAACACATCACCCACACATTATTAATACTAATAAAAATCAAAAAGGAGTAAAGGAGGGGGAGGAAGAGGGAGGCACAGAGAAGAGAGGAAGAAGGAGAAAAAGCTAGAGGCACCCCAGAGAAAGGCAGATGACAGACATTGGAGGCGATACCCTCTTTCTGGACCCATAGGACTGCCAAGTTCCTATCCTAGTAACCCTGTGCTCCCTCTATCCTCCTGCCCTCCTTGAGGCCCACCTGGGGCTCTACCCATTCAGCACTTTCCTGCCTCAGCTACTTGGCATTCCCAGGCCTGGCTACCTTGCACAGGTGCAGTGGACGTGTCTGAGCCAGAAGTCAGTTCCAGACAGCTGATCTCCTCACGGGACACAGGCACTGACTTGGATCTTAGCCTTTTCTCGGGGCTGATACATTCCTATCAGGGGAACAGAATTAATTGCCCTGCCCCAGGTAAAGGGCACCCCAAGTACCACACCTCCTCCCCCAGCTCCAGCTTCCAGTCACACCAGGGCCTCCTTCTACTCAGTCAGGCAGTAAGCCTTTTCCAGAACCCCTAGTTACATTTGAGGCTGTGGTATTCAAATCCATATGAATGGGAAATACCCCCAACCATGGATCATGTTTAGGGACAAAGATGTCCCAGACATAGGTGATGCATTCCCTAGGTGTCAGCTCCATCTTGGTTCTGAGACCCATTCTCCCTGGGTGCAGACCCCAATCACGTTTTCCTCTCATTGCAGGCTGCGCCCTTGATATGGATTCTTTATGCCTGGCTGGGGCTTCAAGATAAGAGGACAGACTCTCTTTCCCCTAGCCCACTGCTAACATTTATGGCTAAGATCCTTCCCTTCGTCTCTGTCACTCTCTGTGTAGGGGTGGTGTGTGTGTGTGTGTGTGTGTGTGTGTGTGTGTGTGTGTGTGTGTGTGTGCTTGCATGTAGAAGCCAGAGGACAACTGTGGGAATCATTCCTCAAAGCACAATCTACCAGTTTTGTTTTAGCAAATATTCCTCACTGATCTGGTAAAATAGGATACGCTGGTCAGCTGGTGAGTCCCAGGGATCTCTGTGTCTCCACCTCCACAGGCCTGGGATTACAAGTATGCCCTGCCAAACCTGGCTTTTTATACTAGGCTCTGGGGATCCAACTCAGAGCCTTGTGCACTACTCTGATGGTGCTCTCTTTCCAGTCCCATGATTCTCCTTTGATGGGAACATGTCCATCTTAGAGAAGAGTCTTTGACCCTAGGGTAGTGCCAGATGTGACTATGGTTTGTCCAAACTGAAACTCAGGCTGGAGTTGAATCCCCATTGTGGAGTATCTAGATATGAGCCCTTGGGGGCTGGCAGACTAGGGTTGCATTAATGTTTCTCAGGCTGGAGTTGAATCCCCATTGTGGGGTATCTAGATATGAGCCCTTGGGGGCTGGCAGACTAGGGTTGCATTAATGTTTCTCAGGCTGGAGCAACCCTGAGTGCCATCTTCTTTTGGTGACAGGGTCTCACTGTGTAGCCTTGGCTACCTGAAGCTCACTGTGTAGACCAGGCTGGTCCCAAATTCAGAGATCTGCCTACCTCTGCTTCCCAAGTGCTGGGATTAAAGGTGTACGCCACCATGCCCACACCACCTTTAAAAACTGTGTATGTGAACTGGACATTGGTGGTGCGCGTCTTTGATCCCAGCACTCGGGAGGCAGATGCAGGTGGATCTCTGAGTTTGAGGCCAGCCTGGTCTACAGAGAAAGTTCCAGGATGTCCAGGGCCACACAGAGAAACCACGTCTTGAAAAACAAAAAACAAAACAGGAAGTGTACATGCGTGTAGGGTGCACGTATGTGTTTGTGTGGCTATACGCACACGTGCGTGGGGGCCAGAGGGCAACACTGAGGTTTTCCTCACTCTCTACCTTATATTTAGAATTTTTAATTATCGATTTGTGTTTTTGTGTCTGTATTTGTATTCACATATGTGTAAAGGTGTGTAGAGGTGTGTATTTGTATTCGCATGTGTGTAGAGGTGTATAGAGGTGGAGGTTAGAGGACACCTGGGGACTGAATTTAATCATCAGGTTTGGTGGCAAGTGCCTTTACTCACTGCGCCTTCTCACTAATTCTTCACTCTATCTGTCTGTCTGTCTGTCTGTCTATCTATTTTGAGGCAGCATCTCTCATTGTGTGTCACTGAGCCTGGAGCTCATCAGCTGGGCTAGGCCAGCTGGCTGGTGAGCTTCAGGGATTACTCGTCACCCCCTGCCTTGTTAGAATTATAGGCCTGCACCACCATGCCCCAAGCCTTTACATGGGAGCCAGGGATCCAAACTCAACGTCTTTGTGTTGAAGCAGCAGGGTCTTTACTGACTGAGCCATCTCTCCAGTCCCAGGAAGATTTATCAGAAGGGACAGAGGGCTGTGGAGATGGATCAGTCCCTAAAGTGCCACGAGGACACAAGTGAGAACTCTGGGCACGTGGTGCACGTCTATAATCTCAGTGCTAGGGACGGTAGAGGCAGGTGAACTCACAGGACTTGTTGGCAAGTCAGCCTAGCCTACATAGCTTTCCTTCCTTCCTTTCTCCCTCCCTCCTTCCCTCCCTCCCTCCCTCCCTCCCTTTCTCCTTCCCTCCTTCCATCCCTCCCTCCCTTTCTCCTTCCCTCCTTCCATCCCTCCCTCCCTTTCTCCTTCCCTTCTTCCATCCCTCCCTCCCTTTCTGCTTCCCTCCCTCCCTTTTTCCTTCCCTCCCTCCCTCCATCCCTCCCTTTCTCCTTCCCTCTCCTTCCCTCTTTCCCTCCCTCCCTTCCTTCTTCCCTGTCCTTCTCTCCCTCCCTTCCTTCCTCTCTACATAGTCCTAGCTCTCCAGGAACTCACTATGTAGACCAGGCTGACCATGAACTCACAGAGATCTCTCTACCTCTGCCCCAAGTGCTGGGATTAAAGGCACATTCCCTCATGCTCATGCCCAGCTTTCTTAGCAGAAGCCCATGAGAAAGCCTGTCTCAGAAGAAGATGGGCAGCACTGAGGAACGATATCTGAGGTTACCCTCTGGTTTCCACACCCTCTCCCCATCCTACATTCTCAAACATGAACATGTGTTGCTCATGTGCGCTCACACACATATGCACACACACATGCAGGCACACATTCATGCACACATGAGATGATAGACCCTGAAGTAATATACATGGACACTTCCCATCCATTGCCTTGTGATGTACTGAACCTCTAAGGACCACGGGATGATAAACATCACCAAACACAACCCTTGACCTTAAACTTCTGGACGACTCACAAACTAAAACAAACCTCTTTTTTCTATAATACACCTAGCCTGAGGTATTGTGTTTTACACACACACACACATACACACACTGTTGCAAATAATATCTCAGGGCCCAGAACTGTCATAGCCATGGGCTAAATTAGGAAGCTCCCTCTTTCCTTAAGAGTGACTCCTGATAGCAATGGGGAAGATGCTCCCTCCCACCCATTACACTGGCATCACAGCCCAGAGGGGTGCCTACTGTGGGGCTTGGTGTAGGTTCTTTCTACCTTCCTTGAGGGTTCTGCTGAAGTCTCACTGTCAGGTAAGCATACTTGGGTCCAAGTATTCTGCCCTTCTCCAGAAAGATTCAGAGCAAGGCTGGCCAGGGTCCGGGGGAGACAGGCTCCTTTGTCCACCATGGAGGCATCAAGGCTGAGCCTGAGGGAAGAGCAGATATTGAAGTTTCAGTGGGTAGTGTCCATCTGGCCATGGCCTTAGACAAGCAGAGGCAGGAGGGAACTCACAGAGATGTTTCCATCTCAGGGAGAGAGGTGGGGCACATAGCAGGCTCCAAACCTTCCAATACCAGAGGAGTCTGCATCTTCAGGGAGATTTCCCCGCCCCTTTCTCTTTTTCTATGATAGTTTCCTTTCTTCCTCCCTCTCTCACTTCTTCCCTCTCTCCAGTTTCCTTCCTTTCACCCCTTCCCCCTTTCAACATTGAGGGTGGAGCCCAGGGCCTCCTGCATGC
This sequence comes from Ondatra zibethicus, assembly GCA_004026605.1. Taxonomy (NCBI): domain Eukaryota; kingdom Metazoa; phylum Chordata; class Mammalia; order Rodentia; family Cricetidae; genus Ondatra; species Ondatra zibethicus. The sequence continues at coordinate 97,514 of PVIU01004146.1, forward strand.
TAGGCGAGCTCCGGCTGAGCCCCCTTGGGAGAAGTTGAGGCACACTAGTGCATGGTGGGCACTGGTGACCACAGCCACTCTGCTTTGGATGCGGGTACTGTGGTGGAGGGAGCCCTCTCTGTATTTAGATCATGTGTGAGTCTGTAGCATGCAGGTGGGGGACAGATTTTGTGTAGACATTCTACCACTTACAGGCCGGCAGGCATGGGTTTAACATGGTGAGTGTGAGGCAAGTGGGGTCTACGTGTACGCACATGTGTGTTTGTATATGCAGGGATCCACACACGCAAGCTCACATGTGTTTGTGAGTGCAGGAACCTGCACATACAGGGTCACACGTGCTTCTTCCCAATTGCAACTTCCATTTTGGAGGGAAGGGGAACCCTCAGAAGCTCACAAGAAAGCTCACCAATCTGATGTGTGAGAAGTTCACACTCAGTTGCTGGGGGAGAAGAGACTCTTTGGTGGAGCCGCCTGGAGGCTGTGCAGGGTGTCCCAGCCACACAGCCTTTGTGAGTCAGAGTTGGCACTCACGTAAGTAGCTATCTACGCTCACATAAGTAATCCCTCACGCAAACTCTTGTAAGCAGCACCAATGAAGTCAGATCTCTGACCTGGACTTGGATGGGATCATTTCTTTGGTCTGTCACTGGGTGCCCTATCTGGGGGTAAAGAGATGCTTGGTTTACATCTCCTCAGCAAAAATCACACAACTGGGTAACAGGCAGGACAGCAGTATGTCCTGGGAACTGGCTGTGGCCTCCCAGACGGTAGGCAGTTGGGGGGCTGACCTTCGATAGCTCTCTGAGCAGCTCCGTGGCCTCTCCCAGCTGTGTCTCTGAGGCAGGACTGGATCTCCTGCATAGCTTGAGCAGAGGGACTCTCTTCTGGCTTCTTTTCTGGGGCTCTCAGGCTCTATAGCCACTTCTGACTGATGGTGGTCAGAATCTAAGCCTAGATCCCGGAGGTACTCGCTGCCCTGAAGGGCTCCCATATCCAGGCTGAGGTCTTCTGCGCTCTCGCTGAAGCTTCTTGAAAAGTCATTTTCCTACAAGTTAGGAAAAGAGGGTGTTGGTCAAGGGGTAACAGAGGTGAAGAGGTCTCCTGGACTCAAGACCCCACTCCTCAGCACAAAGATGGGCTTATCTTCCTCTTGTCCAATGGGAACTCATTTCTCCAGTGGTATGCTGTGGTGGTTTGAATAGGAATGGTTTCCAACCTTGCCTTGGTACAGTATTTCCTCCCTATGCCCCCTTTCCTCCTTGTGGAATGTAATGTATATTCTGTGTCATTGCATGTTGGAAGTATGTGAACTGCTTTTTGGTTTTGATTTTACTGTGGATTACATTTAAGAGATTGCCCTGAGTCTCAGAAGAAACTGGACTTTTAAACAGTGTTGAGACTGTGATAGACTATGGGCACATTTGAAGTTGGACTATACATTTTGAATTATAATATGACTGTCAGCCTATGAGGAGTGGCTCATGGTGGTTTGAATAAGAATGGCCCCCATAGGCTCATATATTTGAATGCTTAGTCACCCAGGGGTGGCACTAGTTGAAAGGATTAAAAGGATTAGGAGGTGGCCTTGTAGTAAACTTGTCGCTGGGAGTGGGCTTTGAGGTTTCAGATAAGCTCAGAGTCTCTCTCTGCCTACAGCTCCTACTTGCGTGCTTACCACATGATGATAATGGACTAAACCTCTGAAACTGTCAACCAGCCCCCAGTTAGATGTTTCTTTTATTAGTTACCATGGTCATGGTGTCTCTTCACAGCAATAGCATGGTGGCTAAGACATATGCCTAGCCTGGGGTTCAAGGCTTTTGCATCATTTCTCCAAAAGACTTCCATGTTGGATCTACGCTTCTTAGCCAGAACCACACACCACTTCACTGTACGCATAGGCCACATTTCACTTGTGCGTGTGTCTGTGTGTGTTCCTGTATGTGGAGACAGAGTGCACATGTGTATGTGCATGTAAAGGACAGAGGTCAACCCTGGGCAGCCTTCCTCAGGGCCTTAGTTTCATTTCCTGCTGCTGTAATACAATTCCCTGTCTAAATCAACTTCAGGGAGAAAGGATTTTTTTTTTTTTTTGGCTCATAGTTCCGGATTACAGGGAAAGGTGCCACCCACAGTCAGTTGAGTCCTCCCCTTTCAGGAAATAAAAACTCTATAAGCCCCTCAGACGTGCCCACAGGCTAGCCCAGTGTAGACAACCCTTTAGGAAGACTGTTCCCACATGCTCTACACTGTGGCAATTAGACAATCAAAAATAATCATCCACCTTGGTTTTTGAGACAAGGTCTGTCTCAAAACACATCCACTTGCCCATACTGGTTAGTCTGTGAGACTTGCCTGTCTTCCGTCAACAGTGGGGTTACACTTGTGCTACTTCTCCAGCCTGATCCGGTTTTGTTTGTTTATTGGTTTTTGTTTTTTTGAGATAGGGTTTCTCTGTGTAACAGAGCCCTGGCTGTCCTCAAACTCTGTAGACCAGGCTGTCCTGCAACTTGCTTTGTAGACCCGGCTGGCCTCGAGCTCACAGAGATCTATCTGCCACTACCTCGCAAGTGCTGGGGCTGAAGGTGTGTGCACCGTTGCCACCTAACCAGGCTGTACTGTTTTATGCAGGGCCCTGGTATTGAACTCAGGGCCTCATCTTGCATAGCAAGCACTTTACGAAGTGAGCCACCTCCCCTGCCCAGACTACATTTTGTTTATTTGTCTTTTGGCCCTTGTGGGTGGTGGCCAAGAACAGGCTCATACAGATATCTGCTTACAATCTGCTTTCCATGTTTTTGTTTACTTCGTTTCTTAGACAGGGCTTTGCTGGATTCCTTTGGTTAATGAGAAACTCACTAACCTCAAACTGTGACCCTCCTGCCTTGGTGACACCTGTCCTGGGGTTACAGCCATGCAGTACCCCAGCTGGCTCTACTTTCAATTATTGTCTCATTATTTTTTACTTTTTTTTTGAGACAGGGTTTCTCAGTGTAGCTTTGGCTCTCCTGGAACTTACTCTGTAGACCATGCTGGCCTCGAACTCACAGATATCTGCCTGCCTCTGCCTCCTGAGTGCCGGGATTAAAGGTGTGAGCCACACCGCCCAGCCTATTTTTTACATTTATTTATGTGTTTATTGTGTGTGCTTCTACATCAGAGGAAAACTTGTAGGAGTCTGCTTTCTCCTTCTGCCCTGTGAGTCTTGGGACTGGAACTCAGGTCATCAGGGGTTAGAGGCAAGCTTCCCTACCTATTTGAGCCATCTTGCTGGCCCTCCTTTTTACACATATACCCAGACGCAATATTGCTACCTCTCAAAGTAGTTCTCTGTTTAAGTTTTATGAAGGTAAGGGACTGGGGATTGAATTCAGTGACTAGGCAAGCACTCTATCACTGAGTTATATAGCTACATGCCTAGCCCTGTGCGTGTGTGCGTGTGTGTATGTGTGTGTGTATATGTGTGTATGCGCTCACCTGTACATGCACATGTTTCGGTGTATTGTCTATCACTTTCCACCTTATTTTTGGTGACACAGTGTCTGTCACTGAACTAGAGCTCGTGGTTTGGGCTAGGCTGGTTGGTCACCGTGCCCTGTGATCCCCGTCTCTACCTCCATCCCAAGTGCTGGAGTTTTAGACATACTCCATCAGGCTTGGCTTTTTATGTAGATGCTGTGGCTCTGAACTCAGGTACTTTAAAAACTGAGCCATCTCCCCAGCCGACTCCCCCGCGCCCTGTCCTTAAATACCCCCTCCGATTTTCAGTCTCTTTCAAAATGACCACAGTATAGTTGTGCCTGGACCAGAGCAACCTTGCCCTTGATTGCGGTCTCCTTTCTGATCTCGCCCATCCCCTAGGTTGCTCTATTGCTGTTCCTGAAGCCTGGACATCCTCGTGTGGACTCCTGTCTCTTTCACCACTGCTTCCCCACAAGGTTTCCTTGTATCTCTGCTTTTCATCTTCCCATAAATATAAACACGTCAGGGTGGACTCTGGGCTGGTGCTGGGCTCCCTCCTTTTCCAGTGTCTGGCCTCTCTCATCTCAGGCAGCGGTGGGAGACAGGCCAGAGCTTGGGAGGAGGGTTCTGGGAATCTAAAGCACAGTCTGTCCCAGCTTTGAGCCAGCAGGCACACTGGAAGAAGGGAAAGCCCTACCCCTCCTTTGCCTGGAAGCTGGAACACTTTTTCAGACTTGTTTCCCTGGGTGAGAAAAGATGGGAGCCTGTCCACTGGGGGCCTTCCCAGAGACCTAATTAAACACTGTGTTCCAGGCCTGACACCCTGCAAGAGGATCTAGGAAATCTCTGCTACTGCTCCCCAGACCCAGGGAGCCTTGGGTTGTGTCCTCCCACCTCCCCCCACCCCCACCCCAACACACTAAATTTCTGCTCAGTCTAAAGTAGAGGCAAAAGCATCCGAAACTTCCCTTGGGCTACCGCGTGCAGACCCATTGTACAAAGAAACACTTTATTTTTGCACTGTTGTGGGTGGGACCCAAGACCTTGAGCAGGCTAGGCAAGTCCTCTGACTGAGCCACACCTTCAGTCCCTCGTAGGGAACAGGCAGCACTGAACTACTCAAACAATATAGTCTTCTCCTCACTGGGTAACCGGTAGGCAGTCCTCCCACCTCTGAGCCACACCTCCAATTCTTGGGTGTTTTTTGAAGCACAGACTAGCTTGAAACTTGAGATTCTCCTGTCTCTGTTTCCCAAACCATAGATAGGTTTTATTTTTAAAAGGTAACTAGTTACCTGTTTCATTAGCTTTTAGAAAGAGATAGCTCACTCAAAAAACTTCAACTATAGAGTGTCTCTGTTCCTGTTTTGCCACGCAACAAAGTGTCTGAATTTCAACAAACAAGAAATAATACCGAAGATTCTTAATCTGCAAACCCAAAGTCTGAAGGCTCCAAAAAAAGTTGAGCCCTGACATGCCAAAGCAAGTGGAAAATCCCACATGTGACAGATCACAACCAAAATGCAGTGATGGGAACCAGAAATACAGTTCCACAGGTTAAAGCGTTTGCTGCATAGCCGGACAACCTGAGTTCGGTCCCAGAGAATCACAATGCTGAGACACTGGAACAAAATAAAGAAAAAAATACCATTAAAAAATGAAAACCAAAATAAAACATAGGCTGGAGAGGTGCAGTTAAAAACAAGCATTGCTGTTGCAGAGATCCTGAGTTCTGTGCTGGAACACCACGACACCCAATGTACAATAGCCTGGGACTCCAACTCCAGGTGATCTGTTTCCCACTGTCGGCCTCTGTGGTTACTGCACTCATGTGCACAATCCTCAACACGTACAGGCTTAATTTAAAAGTACTCCCCCACACACAAATGCAGAGACACAAAGTAGCACATGAAATACATTCAGGCCATGTATATTAACTATACATGACATTCATCAGTGAATCTAAGGTTTAGATGGGCTTCCATCCCTAAATTATTTTATTAGGTATACACAAATATTCCCAACCTGGAAAAGTCCATAATCAGGGCTGGAGAGTCAGCCCCATTGGTAAAATGTTCTCTCAACAAATATGAGAACCTGAGTTTGATTCTCAACATCCATATAAAAATAAAAAATTCTGTAACTTCACCAACTGGGAGCAGAGACAAAGGTCTAGATAGCCATCAAGCCTCCCAAATCCACAAGCTCCAGGTTCAGTGACAGATCCTGTCTCAAAAAATAGGATGGAGAGCAACTGAGGAAGACACTCAATGTGGTTTGTTTGAATAGGAATGGCTCTCCACAGACTCGTGTGTTTGAATGCTTGGCCTATAGAAAGTGGCGTTACTAGGAGGTGTGGCCTTATCGGACTAGGTGTGGCCTTGTTTCAGGAAGTGTGTCACTCGAGGGTGGAGTTTGAGGTCTCCTATATGCTTAAGCTATGCCCAGTATGGGACAGTTCAGTTCTGCTGCCATAAGGATCAAGATATAGGACGCTCAGTTCCTTCTCCAGCACCATGTCTGCCTGCATGCCGCCATGATGATAACGGGCTGAACCACAATTAAATGTTTTCCTTTTAAAGAGTTGTCAGGGTTATGGTGTTTCTTCACAGCAATAGAAACGCTAACTCAGACAGAAGTTAGGACCAGGAATTGTACTGGCTGATTTTGTGTGTCAACTTGACCCAAGCTAGAGTCATCAGAGAGAAAGGAGCCCCAGCTGAGGAAATGACCTCGGTGAGACCAGCTTTAAGGTATTTTCTCAATCAATGAGGAGGGGCCCACCCCAACTGTGGGTAGTGCTATTCCTGGCCTGGTAGTCCTGGATTCTGTAAGAAAACAGACTGAGCAAGCCATATGGAGCAAGCCAGCGAGCAGTACTCCTCCACGGTCTTTGTGTCAGTTCTTTCCTCTAGGGTCCTGCCCTATTAGAGTTCCTGTGCTGACTTCCTTCAGTGATGAACAGCAATGCTGAAGTGTAAGCCAAATAAACCCTTTCCTCCCCAGTGTATTTTGGTCGTTGCAGCAATTGAAACCCTAACTAAGACAAACTGGTACCAGTGTAAGGGGCTTTACTGTGACAGACCTGAGCATGTTTTTGGGAGGACTGTGGAAGGACTTTGGAACTCTGGGCTAGAAGAGTTAAGAGCTCTGTGAGATGTTCTGTGGGAATTTGGAAGATAGGAAGGTTGAAAGCCACGCAGAGGATGAAGGCCTGGCTTGTGAAACTTCAGAGCCATTTGTTATTTTGAGTTAAGATTTTACGGTTCTGGTTAGCAGGGGTTGAAGAATAAGCTGTGATTAACAAGATAGCAGAACTAGTAAATGCAAAACTTTGCTTTGGGATACTTGATGCTGGTCGGCTGGAGTTAAAAAATTAATAGTAATTAAGAAGAGACCAGCATCACTGAGGTGAGATCTGGGAAGTGTTTCCTGAGAGCACAGGGAAGCTGTGCTCCAGAGGCAGTCAAGGTTGTACTTTGTGCTGGCAGCCAGATTTGATGATGTGTAAGAGTCACCCAGGCGGTACTGGTTTTGAAGGCTGAAGGGTTCACAGAGAACAGCTGAGGCTTGGCACTGTGAGAAGCTAGGAGAGGCCATTGGTGAAGGAGACACCTCAGTGACAGCTGAAGGCCCAAGACTGAAGGGGTCATGCAGAGAAGTTGAAGCCTGGCATCAAGAGAGCCAGGAGAGGCTATTGGTGAAAGTGCAGCCCAATTGCAGCAAGGGACCCAGGACTTTGGAGATGCCAGTACCATGCGATGACCAGTGAGAACAGCAGCAGCAATGGAGTGGAGCCAGCCAGAGCCTAGAATACAAGCTGTATGTGCTGCAGAGGGTGGAGCTGGTGAAGGGACTCAAACTATTTGGCGGAGACAAGACTGTGAATGGATCCCAAACATTGGAGGATTGGAATTTGGTTTTGTTTTTATTTGGTTGTGACTATGCCCTGATTTTTCCCTCTTGAAGCAAGAAAGTATTTTACTGAAGCCCACAGTTGAGAGACTTTGAAAAAAAAAAAACTTTGTATTTTAAAAGAGATTGGCTATTTCAAAGAGACTGAAATTTTAATGTGTTTGAATTTGTAAAGTCTGTGGGGAGTTTTTAAGTTATTTCTGTGTTTAATGTGAGATCGTGGGGATGAGTAAGAAAGGAAGGGCTGTGGTTTAATAGTGATGGGTTTGTGTGTTAAGTTGACAAAGGGTTGTCAACGACACACAAACATCTGGCATCCACATGCATGGATGTGCAGCCACACAGACACATGCACATATATACAAGTCTAAATCTCAAGCTAGGTGTGGTGCCTCACGTGAGATCCTGTATCAACAGAACCCCACACATACCCAAAAGCCATGCCTGGTGCTACATGCCTAAAACCTCAGCACCTGGGAGGTGGAGGCAGGAAGATTGTGAGTTCAGGTCCTCTCTGATTACTTAGTGAGTTTGAGGCCAACCTGGGTTACATGAGACCCTGCCTTAGAGAAACAGGTAAAGAGGGCACATGGGCAGTAGTTCAGCATGAGGACCAGGGTTCGAACTCTCAGAACCTACCTAGAAGCGGGGTAGATGGGGCAGCCCCACTATAATCCCAGTATAGGGGGGGCAGAGCAGAGACAGGAAACCCTCAGAGAAGATGGCTGACCAGACTAGCAACCCCAGGTTCAGTGAGGTATCCTGCCTCAATGGATAAGGTTACAAGAGATTGTGGAAGACTCACATAATCAAACTTGGGCCTGCAGACACCAACACACACACACACACACACACACACACACACACACACACACACACACACCTCAGAACAAATAAAGAAAAATAATCCCAGCCAGTTTGATAGGCACACTTGGCTTGCTCTGTTTGGGTGCTGGGGTTGGATCTAGAGTGTGGCCTGCTAGTACATGCTCGTCCACTGACTTACATCCCAGCACTCTTTTTACTTTTTCTTTTAAGACAGGTGTGTGATGGCTAGTTTTAATTGTCACCTTGACAACTGAGAATCACTGGGAAGAGCATCTCAGTGAGGAACCGGGTTGGCTTGTGGGTGTGACTGTGGGGGATTGTCTTAATGTAAGTTACTTGATGTGGGAAGACCTGGCTTACTGTTCTCTAGGCAAAGTGGTGAAATTCAAATGAGGACAAACAAGAAAGCAAGTGCCCTGGTTAGTTGTCAACTTGACACAACCTAGAGTCACCCTGGGAGGGGGAGCTTCAACTGAGAAATTGCGCAGAGAAGAATGGCCTGTGTCATGCCTGTGAGAGATTGTTTTGATTGATTGGTATGAGAGGGCCCAGACTACTGTGGGCAACACCATTCCCAGGCACATGGACCTGTATAAGAAAAGGCATATGGATCTGTATAAGAAAGCTAGCTGAGCAGTGAGCAGCATTCCTTCATAGTCTTTGCTTCCACTCCTGATAGAGTTCCTGTGATTACTTCCTTCAGAGATGAGAAGTAACCTGGAAGTGGAAGATGAATTAAGCCCTCTCCTCCCCAAGTTGCTTTAGTCATGGTGGTTGCCACAGCAACAGAAACTGGATTGGAACAGCAAAGGAGCATGCGTGGCTTTCATTCTCTCTGCCCTTGACTGTAGATATGAGATGGGGAGCTGCCTGAAGCTGCTGCTTCAACTTCTCTGCCACAATGGACTATAACCTAGAATTAGAAACTAAAATAATCTTCTTTCTCTCCTAAGTTTATTTTGATAAGAGAATTTTAATCACAGCAACAGAAATGAATCTAGAACAGATTTGTGCAGGTTGGCTTCGAACCTATGACCGTCAGTCAGACACTTGAGTAGCAGAGAGGACAGGTCTGTGCCGCCAGGCTCAGTAAGGGATATTCAGTTTGTTATACAGCACGTGGTTCGAGAAGGGTTGACACATAGAAGGGCTACAGCCAGTGTTCACATCAGGGTGCTGTCTCTTTATACATTTCTACCAGTGCTCTATAGAACCTAGGGTCCTGAGCACACTAGGAAACTACTCCATCACTGTGATACATCCCACTTCCTACAATGGCTTTTGTTAGTTTAACCTTGGACATGATCTTTTTGTTTGTTTATTGTTAAATATTTTTATAATTACATTTTGTGTATGTGTGGTGAGTTTGCGGATGAGGCCGGAGGAGGGTGTCAGGTGTCCTGCTCTCTCACTCTCTACCTTATTCCCCTGGAACAGGGTCTCTCACTGGCCCTGGAGTTAGGTTGATCCCAGCCAGCTCCAGGGATCCTCCTGTCTCTACCCTCAGTAGTGATGGGGTTACAGAGGTGCATATGACTATACCTGGCTTCTTATGTAGGGGATTTGAACTTAGGTCCTCACGGTTGAATATCAAAGTGTTCTTGATGCTATCTCTCCAGCCCCAACCATGGAGAAAGTCTTAAGCGAGTAGCAAATAGAGAGCAAATTACCTCAGCGCTCCTATCTCAATGATTATACTATGGCCACCTTACATGATTATTATGGTGGTAACAATGGGGGAGTTTTGGAAATCCGAAGACTAGAACATTGCTAGCCTTCAATCAATGCAAGAAAATATGGCTATTTTTCTATTTCAGATTTTAGTTTAATTAAATTAATTTTTTTTAAAAAAATATTTTACATATATGGGTGTTTTGCCTTGTACAGGTGGAGGCCAGTAGAGAGCATAAAATCCCCTGAAACTGGAGTTGCGGATGGTTGTTAGTCACCCCAGGGATGCTGGGAATTGATTGAACTTGCATATTGGAAGAGCAGCTTTAACCACTGAGCCATCTCTTCAGCTCCTGTTTTTTATTTTTTGAGACAAGATCTCACTATGTAGCCCATCATGACCTTGAACCCTTCCTTGCTCCTCCTACTTCAGCTTCCCAAGTGGGAATTAAGAGGCTTGTGATAGCTGGGTGGTGGTGGTGACTCATGCCTTTAATCCTAGCACTCGGGAGGCAGAGACAGGCAGATCTCTGTGAGTTCAAGGCCTGTCTGGTCTACAGAGCAAGTTCCAGGACAGCCAGGGCTACACAGAGAAACCCTGACTCGAAAAAAATAAATAAATAAAAAAAGAAAAGAGGCTTGTGATATCATGCTCAGTTCTACTCCAGGTTTTAAAATTTCGCTTGTCAGAAAGGAAAACCCTTATTTACCAGTCAGTAGGAGGCCCTGTCTCAAAAAATAAGGTGGATGGCTCCCATGACAGCTAAGGTTATCTGTCTTCTGTCTCCACATATAGGCTGTTCAATTCTCAGAGCAAAGATGGTTTGGAAGTGGCTTCGATAAGGGCAGGTGGGCCCAGAAAGACATGTACAGATCATCATTGTGATGGCTTCCCAAGAACCTTGGATTAGAGCTGAAGACACAGGAGAGATGTGTGCTTTTCTATGTTCACTGTTTATGGTACTAAGTGGCTGGCGTGAGAGAAGGGAGATCAGGAAAACACCCAGGTCTCTGACTTTGAGAACTGAATAGATGAGGAAAATAACAACAGCCGTCTTAAGGGATGGCTTCCTGGGCAAGAGCTCTTGCTGCTCAAGCATGAGGGGGAGTAATTTTACAGGCTCAGGGATCTTGGGGAAAAAAAAAGGGATACTTGGATAATAGATTGTATTTGTGAGTTATTGTTTTTAGATGATTATATTGGTATAGATTTTTGTATATTGATACAAAGTTAAATTATATTCAATATTGTATGCACGTATGCTTCTACCTCTGTTTAAAACATTGTTTATGTATTGATATATACATATATATTTACCATACCACAATGTACATTACTATCTCCGATTAAGATACTTATACATTGTTTATATTTGAAGGTCATTGTCCTCATTTATTGCACAGTTGTTTATTATCTTAGTCTTTAAGTTAGATAGGTATTGAGAATTATAGATCAATAGTCATCTATGTTTGTTATATTTATAATTAGACTAATCAGGTTTTTTAGATACATAGAGATTATATTCAGTATAGATAGATAATCTTCAACCTCTTCAAGGAGCTGTAAAAAATGGCCTTTAATCTAATTTAGAGTTTCGTAGTTTCATGGCAGTGAGACACAATCGCTCCTGGCAACACCAATTTATTCCTGAGAGAATGTTGAGCACCAAAGATACTCCACCTGGAGCCTTTCTTCTTGGCAGAACTGGCCTTTGGGTAAAGAAATGCCCATACCTCAACCACTGAAAGAGATACAGAGTATCCATAAATGGATAAAACAGAACTGTCATATCCTGCCAAGACAGGGTAAGATAGTTTTGAAAAGTTTCTTGCCTTTAAAAATGGTATGTCAGTTACTTTAGGCGTTAGGCAAAGTTGGTTGCTTCAACATTACAAATGAGACTTTGGGTGATTGCCCAGGTAGTCAGTTGTCTCTGTCACTTGTTGCACATTTTGGAAGTTTCTCGAATACACTTCCTGTCCACTCAAGTAATATTATTTCCCTCTCAGATCTTTGATGGAGTTGAAGATTAGATAATTGTAGTTACCTTCCTCACAATTTAGCCAAGCTTAATTTCAATACAATAGTTAGACTCCTTAAAATAGAATGTTTAGTAAAAATTTTGTTATGCATTCCTTGCTTAATATTATTTATTGTTTGTAATTTTATATCTGGTATCTGTTCCTATTGTATATAACTGTGTTGGGTTTGGATCGATCTTGTTTAGACAAAAGGGGGAGATGATGGGGGAAATTATCAACCAATCACATCTAGTTGGGGTGTGGCTACCTGAACCCCCAGATAGATAAACGGAGAGAACACAGGTGCGCGCTCTCTCTCCATGCGGCATTCGTGGGACAGATAGGACTTCGGAGCTCCCACCCTTATAGCGTGAGTCTCCCCTCTTTCAGTCATTAAAAATACCTGTTCTTCTTGAGCTGGCTTGGCTATTTATTGTGCCGACCTAATTCATCTACAGGATTATCTTTTTTAAAAATTAATTTTTTATTGTTTAAGGATTTCATACATGTATACAATGTATTTTGATCAAGTCCACTCCCCAATCCTTTCCCTCTAATTCCTCCCCTCTCCTCACCACTACTCTTCTCCCCAATTTAATGTGCTCCCCTCACCCAGTCAACTTACTGCTGCTGCCAGTGTGTTCATGGGTATGTGACCATCTACCAGACCATAGGTAGCCTTTAGGGTGCACCACTGAAGAAATCTCTCCCTTCTTCCAGCAATCATCAGTTGCTAATAGTGTATCAGCTCGGTGTGGGACTTCGTGAGCCCTACACAAACCATGCTGGGATTTGGGTTGGCTTCATCTTATGTGGGTCTTGTGCCATGGTGAGTTCATGTGTGCAATGACTCTGTCATGTCAGGCACTACTTTGTTGTAGATAGACATTACTTCTTGTCCTTATAATCAATGTTTCTGCTCCCTCTTCTGAGGTGTCCCTGAGCCTCAGAGGGAGGGAGTGTGATATAGATGGATTATTTTAGTTGGGTTACTTGAGCGGGGAAGAACCATCTTGATTGTGGGTGGGACTGTTCCCAGACGCTGGACTGTATAGGTGGAGAGAGGCTGAGCACTATCTCTATTGCTCCCCTTTCCTGAGTATGGTGACTTCAAGCTCCTGCCTTGACAGCCCTGCAGTGATACAATGTGCTCTTGAACTGTGAGCCAAATGAAACACTCTCTTCCTTACGCGGTGCTTGCCAGAGTATTTTTTATCACAGCAAGAGGAAATGAATCTGAGACAGGCACCTAGGTGCCTGACGCTGGGGGCAGGAGGACTACCAGCTGTGGGGCCTCTGCCTGAACCACATCCTTCTGGAATGACCCACATACATTGATGGCTGAGGTGGTGATACCGTGACTTGGATGTGGTTCATGTCCATAGGGATCATATATTAAAACTTGGTCCCCAGGGTGGCACTGTTGGGTGGTGCGTGAGCCTTTAAGAAGTGGGATCTGCCATATCTATCGCCATGCACAAAACTCAAAGTTCAAATGGATCAAAGACCTCAACATAAAGCCAGCCACACTGAACCTTATAGAAGAGAAAGTGGGGGGCTGGAGAGATGGCTCAGTGGTTAAGAGCACTGGCTGCTCTTCCAGAGGTTCTGAGTTCGATTCCCAGCAACCACATGGTGGCTCACAACCATCTGTAATGAGATCTGGCGCCCTCTTCTGATGTGTGGACATACATAGAGGCAGAATGTTGTATACATAATAAATAAATAAATCTTTAGAAAAAAAAAAGAAGAGAAAGTGGGAAGTACACTCGAACGCATTGGCACTGGGAACCACTTCCTAAATATAACCCCAGCAGCACAGACACTGAGAGAAACAATTAATAAATGGGACCTCCTGAAACTGAAAAGCTTCTATAAAGCAAAGGACATGGTCAACAAGACAAAACGACAGCCTACGGAATGGGAAAAGATCTTCACTAACCCCACATCAGAGGTCTGATCTCCAAAATATATAAAGAACTCAAGAAAATGGACACCAAAAAGATCACATAATCCAATAAAAAATGGAGTACAGACCTAAACAGAGAACTCTCAACAGAGAAATCTAAAATGGCTGAAAGACACTTAAGGAAATGTTCAACATCCTTAGTCATCAGAGAAATAAAAATCAAAACAACTCTGGGATTCCATCTTACACCTGTAAGAATGGCCAAGACCAAAAACACTGATGACAACTTATGCTGGAGAGGTTGTGGGGAAAAGGGAACACTTCTGTATTGCTGGTGGGAATGCAAAATGCAAGCTGGTATAGCCCCTATGGATGTCAGTGTGATGATTTCTCAGAAAATTAGGAAACAACCTTCCTCAAGACCCAGCAATACCACTTTTGGGTATATATCCAAAGGATGCTCAATCGTGCCACAAGGACATGTGCTCAACTATGTTCATAGCAGCTTTGTTTGTCATAACCAGAACCTGGAAACAACCTAAATGTCCCTTGACCAAAGAATGGATAAGGAAAATGTGGTACATTTACACAATGGAGTACTACATAGCAGAAAAAAAAACCGACATCTTGAATTTTGCCGGAAAATGGATGGAGCTAGAAAACATTATTTTGAGTGAGGTGACCCAGTCACAGAAAGACAATTATCACATGTACTCATTCATAGGTGGTTTTTAAACATAAATCAAAGAAAACCAGCCTACAAACCACAATCCCAGAGAACTTAGACAACAATGAGGACACTAAGAGAGACTTACATAGATCTAATCTACATGGGAAATAGGAAGTAGAAAAAGACAAGATCTCCTGAGTAAACTGGGAGCATGGGGACCTTGCGGGAAAGTTGAAGGTGGGGGAGGGGAGAGGCAGGGAGGGAAGCAGAGAAAAATGTAGAGCTCAATAAAAATCAAAAAAAAAAAAAAAAAAAGAAGAAGTGGGGTCTGTGCCAAACACTAGGGAGGCAGAGCCAGGCAGATCTCTGTGAGTTAGAGACCAGTCTTGTCTACATAGTGAGGGACAAGCCAGTTAACAATACACAGTGAGATCCCATCTCAAAAAAATATGGCCTTAGTGGGAGGTCATTGAGACATGGTTCCTGAGGAAGGGACCATGGAACCCGAGGGTCTCTGGCTCCAATTGTGTGTGTGTGTGTGTGTGTGTGTGTGTGTGAGAGAGAGAGAGAGAGAGAGAGAGAGAGAGAGAGAGAGAGTAGGTGCATGTGTGTACATGTGTGTGTATGTGAGAGAGAGAGTGTAGGTGCATGTGTGCACGTGTGTGTGTGAGAGAGAGTGTAGGTGCATGTGTGCACATGTGTGTGCATGTGTGCACGTGTGTGTGTGGAAGTCAGAGGACAACCTGGGATGTAGAGCCTCAGGAGCTTCACTTTCTTAATTTTGAGGCTGCATCTCTCGGTGGCCAAAGCTCAACAAGTAGCCTAGGCTGGCCTGGGAGACTTGGGGTCCATCTGTCTCCAATGCTGGGACAGTCTCAGCAGCTACCTCCCCAATGCCATGGTGCCATGGCCCATGTGTGAAGGTCAGAGGGCAACTGGTGGGAGTCGGTTCTCTCCTTTCACATTGTAGAGTCTGGATTGAACCCTAGCCATCAGACTGAGGGTAAGAGCCTTTACCTGATGAGCCATGTATTAATTGTGTGTGTGTGTGTGTGTGTGTGTGTGTGTGTGGTTTGCCATTGTACATGTGTAGAGACCAGAGGAGAACTTGCAGGAGTCAGTTCTCTCCTTCTACCGTGTGGGTTCTGGGGATAAAACTCAGGTCATCAGACTTGGCTCACCCACTGAGCCATCTCCCTAGCTCAGACCCTGCTTTATTTATTTATTCCTCTAATGTGAGTTCTGGGAATCAACTCAGGTCCTTATGCTGATAAGGCAAGTACTTTACTGATTGTGACATACCCCAGCCTCTATGACTTCCAATTTTGATATGCAATATTTCCTTCCCACACAGGTCCTGGTAAGATTGACTTTACAACTTTCTTTCTTTCTTTTCTTTTCTCTTTCTTTTTTTTGGTTTTTCGAGACAGGGTTTCTCTGCAGCTTTGGAGCCTGTCCTGGAACTAGCTCTTGTAGACCAGGCTGGTCTTGAACTCACAGAGATCCGCCTGCCTC
Organism: Ondatra zibethicus; assembly: GCA_004026605.1. Classification (NCBI taxonomy): domain Eukaryota; kingdom Metazoa; phylum Chordata; class Mammalia; order Rodentia; family Cricetidae; genus Ondatra; species Ondatra zibethicus. The sequence continues at coordinate 113,509 of PVIU01004146.1, forward strand.
TGCCTCCCAAGTGCTGGGATTAAAGGCTTGTGTCACCACTGCCCGGCGACATTACAGCTTTCCACAGTCTAAATATGAGTACTCGCCAACAGAGGTCTGTGTGCTAACAGCTTGATCCTCAAGGTGGTGCTATTTGGTGGTAGACCTTTTAGTAGCAGGGACTACCGGGAGGTCTTTAGGTCACTGTGGGGGTTGCTCTAGGAAGGGATTGTGTGACTTCCCCTCAGTTGCTCTTTCTGCTTTCTGCTCGTTCATGAGACTAGTGGTTTGTTTGTACTTCTAGCAAGGGGGCTGCTGGATCTTAGACTAAAGCCTCTAGAACCATGAGACAAAATAAGCATTTTCTGTTTATAATTCTATCTCAGGTATCTCATCATAGTCATGGGAAGCTAATAAAAGACCTTACTAATGAGCCACATGAACTCATATTTTGTTTTGGTTTTGGCTGAGACTTATTTTGTTTTATTTTTGCAATTTTTATTAGTTATTTGGAAATTTGTACAATAATCATATTTCTCTCCCCTTCCCCAACTCCTTCCAGATCCCCCTCCCTTCCCTACCGACCTACATTGTTATTCTTTCACCAAGCAGTGTGGGGAGCAGAGAAAGCCCTGTGTGAGTCAGTGTGTGCTGTTGACAAAGGTACCGCCATGTCAAGGATGGGTAGCTTTGGCTTCAGAGGGATGGCAAGGCCTTTCTTGGGGGAACCAGGTGGGAATATTAACAGCATGTACAGAAATGTCCACCATAGCTTTCTCCCCTGATGTTTATGGCCTGAATACTGCTCCCATATGGTGACTACTCCTATTGAGATTAGCTAAATCTGGCTCCCTGATCAGCTGTATACCATAAACGCTGTCTCCTTATGTATCTGTGTATAACAACCCTGCCCCCTGGCCAGCTGTATGCCATAATCACCTTTCTGTATATAAAAACATGCTGAGATGGGGGATAGGTGCTGTAGTTTCTCCTCCCAAGAGGACAGAATGCTCCATCCCAACTTTTCTGCTCCCTACAGTAGCTGGTGAATTCTGGGCAAGTGAGAGATGCTGTCTCAGGAAACAACATAGATGCCATCCAAGTACTAATAGCTGAGTTGTCCTCTGCTTACATGCACACATAAGCACATGCACACACATACACATATGTACAGAAAAACATGTGCTTTAAAAAACCTGAGCACTTCCCTTTATAGTGTACCTTAACTCAGATATTTTGTTATATTAATGGAAAATGGATTAATACATCAGCTAAATACCATCAGACAACTCCCCGGGGGACTCAACAGTCGCTGTTTGTCTGTCTGTCCCTGCAGAGCTGGAGTGGAATCGTATTCACATTGTCACTCCTTGGTCTCTTACCTCTTAGGATTACTCTGCTATGTACCTCAGCCCTACCCTAGTGACATTTTTCTTAAGTAGTAAGCTGGGCTTGTCATGAGGACCAGTGTTAAGACCCCAGCTCCAGCCAAGCTCAGGTGGGCTGTGTGAAACAATGGCCCGCAAGTGCCTAGTAAAACATGGCACTAACCGAAATGTACTTGCTGCCAGCATGGCCATTAGCTCCTACCCATATCAGCCTCCTGATACCTGCCTGATCATCCTCCATTGCTGAGAAGAAATCTGGATTCTCAGGTCTCCAGGGTCCACGGCTACCCTTAGTGGCAGAAGCTGCATCTCCAGAGTCCAAGGGCTGGACACATGACTTGGGTTCAGAGCCTGTAGAGAAAGGGAAATGGCAGGGTCAGGACTAAACCAGAAGGACTGAGGAAGCTCGAATTCTGTACCTGTCACTGTTTGCCCTGGACAACAGTGTGGTGGTTAATATCGACTGTCAACTTGACAGGACCTAGAATAACCTGGAAGACAAGCTTCTAGGCATGCCTGTGAGAGATGATCTTAATTAGGTTAACCAAGACAGGAAGACCTGCCCACTCTGGGTGGCACCATTCAACAGGCTGCGGCTCTGGACTAATAAAAAGGAGAAAGTGAGCCATGCACCAGCATTCATTGCTCTCCGCCTCCTGACTGCAGCTGCAATGTGATCAGCTGCTTCAAGCTCCTGTCAATGTGCCTTCTCCACCATGATGGGTCACACCCTGGAACTCTGAGCCAGAGTGAACCCTTCTTTTCTTAAGGTGCTGTGGCCTGGCATTTTCTCACAGCAGAGAGACAAGTAACTAAGTAAGTGGAGATGGTAAGAAAGAGTCAAGGTGGAGATCTCGGATGGCCTTGACGTCAATGCACCACGACTTTCCTAACCTTTGACTGTGGCAGACATTACTAGTCAACCATAGATGCAGCTCTTGCCTGATGAACTATTTGTTCCTAGGAACCCCAGTGGATGCATGATGAAATTGGATCTGACAAAAAGTCCTCATTGGATAGATGGCATCAGGTTGAGCCCTGACTCCAGGGTTGCAGACTGAGCCCTTATCCTGCTGTCATGTTCTGAGCCATGATCTTGATGTTACACACTGTGCCTCACCCTCCTGTCATAGTGTCATAGACTGATGTGGGATTCCCTTCTATATGCTGTGACTATGTTTTATTACCACTGGTTAACAAAGAAGCTGCTTCAGTCTATGGCAGGGCAGAATATAGCCAGGCTGGAAGAGATACAGAGAGATAGTAGGAGGGGCCAAGGAGACGCCATGTAGCTGCCAAAGGAGACAGACGCTGGAACTTTACCAGTAGGCCACAGCCTCATGGTGATACACAGATTAATAGAAATGGCTTAATTTTAAGATGTAAGAGCTAGCCAATGAGAAGCCTGAATTAATAGGCCAAATAATGTTGTAATTAATATAGTTTCTGTGTGATTATTCAGGTCTGGGCTGCCAGGAAATGAATGAGCAGTCTCTGTTTACAATACCGAGTCTCATCTTCGTATCGTATACTAATCCCTCATCTTGCTGTCATATGCTGAACCATGGTCTTGGGGTCATGGATGTACCTCACCCTGACCGTGGTATCATAGACAATATCAGTTTCCTTTTCTGATGCTGTGGGGGAAAACCCCAGCAAAGCACCTTAAGGGGAAAGGGCTCACATTATCTCACTGTTCAAGCTTCACCAAGTCAGCAAAGCTAGAAGCAAAGAGCAGTGGACACGTGTGCTTAGCTTATGTTCTACATTTATAGAGTCCCCTGAGCCCAGGAGGTAGTGCTGCCTACTCGTAGGCTGGCTCTTCCTGCATCAGTTAATCCGACCAAGATAATTCCTCATAGGTGTGCCCAGATACCCACTTCCCAGGTGAGTACAGATTCTGTCAGGTTAACGCTACCTATCACACAGGTTGAGACCCATCCCGGTGTCAAAGACTAAGCCACAGTCTTGGCCTGAAATGGTATGTCTCATTCTGTTCTCAGGTTTAGCACTGACTCAAAATGTCACAGACTGAGTCTGCATCCTGGGATCATATACTGAGCCATTGTCTTGGTGTCGCAAGAACAAGCTCTATCCTGGACTCATAGACAGAGCTATGGTCATGGTCATACAACATGCCTCATCCTGTTCCCAGGCTAGGTACCAGTCTCAGTGTCATGGACTGAGCCCTGGTTGTATAAGTAGATGGATGAATGTGGTGTGTGGGTTGTTGGTTGAATAGATGGAGAGATGATTAGAAGAGTGGATGGGAGGTTGGGGAGGGTGCGAGTAGATTTTTAGCTGGTTAAACTGGGTTTGACTGGCTGGTTAGTCAGCAGATGCATAGTTACGAGTGAATGATTGATTGGATGGCAGAGAGTTGACTGGCTGCCTGAAATCAGTTAGACAGCTGGTTGTATGGAAGGAAGAAAGAATGAATAGATGGATGTAAGGGTTACTGGAGGGATGAATTGAAGGAAGGATGGAAAGATGGAAAGATGGACGGTTGGCTAGCACACTGGCCAGATGCCAGGCTGGCTGGTTGGGAAGATGGCTGCATGGAGAACGTTTGGATAGGTGGATGGATGAGTGGGTGGATTAGCTAGACAGAGAAATGATGGGATAGTGAGCAGATATATATTCAGGACATGGCAACGTGAAGGGCTGGGAGGGCTATGGATGGAAGTGGGCAGAACTGAGGCAGAGAGGCCAGGCAGAAAGGGACACAGGTCAGACACAAGAATACTATATTTTCACTGACTGTGGAATGAGTGAATACAGTGTGACCAGAAGGGTCACTGGAGCAGCTGAGGGGAGAGGGCAGAGAGTCCCTCTGTCCTGGGGGCCATAGCAGGTCTCACCATGTCTCAGGCTTTGTCTCATTGATTCCCTGGGAGATCCTATGAGGGACCCAGACAATCAGTTACAGGATTTTAAAGAGGCACAGAAAAGCCCTTCAGCCCTTCTTGGTGCTAGGGTAAGAGCACTTGCTGCCTGAGTTTGAGGATCAGAGTTCAAAATTCCAGCATCTATGTAAAAAGCCACAGGTGTCTGTGATTGCTTGTAATCCCATTGCTTCGAGGGCAGAGGGGAAAGGTGGACAGAGGCCCGTGCACATATTCATTCTCTCTCTCTGTCTCTCTCTCTCTGTCTCTCTCCACACACACACACACACACACACACACACACACACACACACAGTCCCCCCCCCCGTGCACTTTAGGACTAAAGGCCAGATACGCAGGGTAACGGGGTCACTGGGCTGACATAACTAGAGGAGGCATGGCCCGAGCAGGGAAGGGACTCAAGCCCCTGGCTCTTCTCTAATGTGCAGCCTCCCAGCCTAGGTTCAGGCTCAGGGCAGCAGCATCCTCCCCCACCAGCCCCTGTGGCCTCAGCCATAAAAGGGTGTAACAGTCACTGTCAGCGCTTACAGTTCACTCCCCCACCTGCCAGCCTACAAATCATAATCTCAACCTGCTTGAACCCAAAAAACCGGGAGAGCTGGACAGCTAGGAACGAGGACCCAGGCTACAAGGAGGGCACCTTAGTGATCCATGCCCTGTGCACCAGTTCTCCCAGGTTGCCACTATAGATGGGTTTAGTGCCCTCTCCAGGTTCTGGGGCTGCCTCCATGGACAGCTCTGCTAAATGATAAGAACCCATCACAAAGGCAGCCCCAGAACTGAACCGGTTTCAAATTTCATCTCCTCTGATACATACTTGCTGTGTGAGCCTGAGCAAATCGCTCAGCCTCTCAGAGCCCAACTTCAGCGGCGGTCAATCATGGGCAATAACTTCCCTCTCAATGGCTGTTCTTTGATTGCACCCCAGTTCCCTGGCCAACCCCTCTCCCCAGTTCCAGTCCCAGACTCAAGATGCCCTGGTCCCCCCAGCTGCTTTCCAGCCCCAGCACAGTGACAAGTCTTCAAAGAGAGCGTGTGAATTGGATGAGCTGGTGTATCCTCACGCATCCCATCCCCTGCGGCGTGAACACCCTGAACAAGGATTTGCTTACTGAAGTTAGCCAGAGCGGCCAGGAGAGGTGGAGGTCTAACCAGGGAGCAGCTGTGGGTAGGTGGAGGCATGGAAGGCCAGAAAACCAAGGGTGTCATGGGAGCATGACCGTTTCCTACCAATGGTGCCCCCACCGTCTGGGGCCCAGAAACCATCTGATTATCTTTCAGCGTAGCGCAGTGGGTAGGGCTCTTGCCTGGCATGGCCGAAGCTCTGGACTCCACCCCCAGCATTACACAGCACTGGTGGAGTCAACATGTCTGTCATCTCAACGCTGGGGAGGTAAAGGCAGAAGGATTAGGAATTCAAGGTCATCCTTGACTAGCGAATCTGAGGCCAGCCTGGGTTGCATGAGATGCTGTCTCAAAGGGTCGGAAGGGAGGGAGGGAGAGAGAAAGCAGGGAAGGATGTCTTCATAAGGAATGCTCATGCAAGTCACAGATGATGTAATACAAGCACCTAATCCCTACATAGTTAAACCAAGGCCCTGGTTATCCTAGAATGAACTAGAACCCCCCCCTTCTCTTTCTATGTGTGCTCAAATAAGAGTGCATGCCTGACGGAGGAGCATGCTCCAGAATCAAAAATCTCCTCCTTATCTCTTTTCTTTCTTGAGACATAATCTCACGGAGTCCCTGCTGGCCTTGAGTTCAACTATGTAGCCGAGGATGACCTTAAACTCTTGATCCTCCTGCTTCCACCTCCCAAGTACTGGGGTGACCGCCATACACCAGTGTGCTGGGGATGGAACCCAGGGCTTCGTACAAGCTAGGCAAGCACCCTGCTAACTGAGATACACCCTTAGCCCCTTTAAGTACCCCATTTAAAATGAATGCCTTGCTGATTCACTTGTCCTATCACGGGTCTAGGAACCAATGGCGCTAGGAACCCACATTGTCACCAAGCGGCCCCAAGGGAGCTCATCAGTTGATGATATGGTGGCTTTTCCTGCTGCTAATTTCTCACAGAGCCTTGGGGAGTCATTTCTCTAAGAAAAGAGGGAGCCCCAATATTCATGAAGGTCCTTGATGCTCTGAACAAATTTGGGGCTCATGGTCTCTGAGACCGACTTGAGCAAAGCCTGTACACCAACTAAGAAAAAACTCCCGTGAGGGCCGAGGTAAGCCAGTGGTTTAGGGGTCTCAGCCTGGGTGACGATCCACTACTTGCCTCCTTACCTCTCTTAAAGGCCCATCTCTTCAGCCACAGCTTGGAGAGAGCCGGCCAGGAGTGGTTGAGCGCAGAGTCAGCCATGGGTACCTCATGCATGCGAGTAGAGTGTCCAGCTCGCCCAGAGGGAGCTGAAGCTTCGACTGGGGATCCCTGCCAGAGCCGGGCTGCCAGCGACAGGGGCGGAGACTGCCGCCATGGCCTGCCAGAGACATCAGCTGATGGGAGCCTGGGCTGGAGGAGGAGACCTGGGCTCTGCAGCAGTGAAGAGGGGCAGATCCTGGGGCTAAGGCCAGCCCAGAGTCAGGGGGCCACTTACCCTGACTGAACAAGACATTGCCGAGGGAAAATAAGCCCACCCTGCATCCTGAGAGCTGAGCCACATCTGTATGTCTCTGTGTGTTTCTGTGCTCATGTGCAATTTATTGGGTTTGACCGGAAAATTATTTATTTACGTAGATAATATGAATATTCTCTATTACACAGAGAATGTGCACACACACACACATGCACACATATATTTTTGGTTTTGTGATTATTTGTTTAAATGTGAGTCTTGTATGTGGTGTACATGTGTACAAATTTGTGTACTTGTCCTTTGTGCACTCAAAGGTCAGAGGTCAACCTCAGTTATTCCTGAAGAGCAATGTTCATGCTATTTTTTGAGACAGCGTTTCTGACCTGGTGAGCTCCAATTATACACTGGCTGGCTAGTGTGTCCTAGAGGTCTGCCTGTCTCTGACTCCCCAGAGCTGGCATTATAAGTGCTGCACACCACAAATGCTCAGCTTTCTTTGAGTGGGTTCTGGGGCTTGAACTCATGTCCTCATGCTTGCAAAGGCAGCACTTTGTCCACTGAGTCAGTTCTCTAGCCCTCGTTATATATTTTTTAAATGTGTTAAGTTTTGAAACAAACCCCACTTTTTTCCTAATTAACTCACAAATGAAAAGATCGCATAGCTGGTTTAAGGAAGGCGCTAACACTAGCACCTACCCTGTGCCACACTTGGTGCGCCTTGGTGAACTCCTGGACTCAGAAGAGTGAGTGACTTGGAAGCTGTGGGGCTTTGCTGGGGGTTTTATGCTTTCACTATTGGTGACATCTTCATGCACTTAATTACCATACACAAAACATTAAAAAAAAAAGGCAGAGTTGAAACTAGAAAAAAACCAGTTGGCTTTATGTCCCCTCTCGTGACTCATGTCCTTCCTCATCATCTAAGCTCTCCCTTCATTCTGTGAGGGCTATGCTGTATCCACACTCACAGCTGTCTACATGTGCATACCTGTGTGCACTAGAGGGTAGGATCTGCATGGGAGGGAGAACAGGAGTTTTTTTGTGTTGCTGTTCATTTGTTTTCTGTTTTTATTTTAGATAAGATTTTGAGTGACCCAGATTGACCTGGAATTCACTGTGTAGTGGAGGATGACCTTGAACTCCTGACCTTCTCGAGACAACAGGACTGTACCACCCCGTCTGGCATATGCCATGCCATGGACAGAACCTGGGGCCTCTTTCATGCAAGGCAAGTTCCCTACCACCAATGGAGTCACATACTGATCCTCCTGACTCCTGCTTCTACCTCCTCACAACTGGAATGACAGGTGTGCATTGTCATGCCTAGATCAAGTGTAAGTCTTGCGTTTCAACTTGTATATATAGGTGGATCCACATCTGACCATCACGGAGGAGCCACAAGTGGTTATATGTACTGGGTCTCTCAGCATTCAGGGCAGGGGGGCAGGAACATCAAAAGTTCCAGGCTAAACTGGACTGAAAATTTTATTCAGCTGAGAAGAATGAAATTAGAACATTCATAGGACAGTGGGTGGCAAACTGAAAATAACTATGTTGACATGCAGCAGACTCTGGGAGAGAAATGTTGTGCATTTTCTTTTACATGTGCAGTCTAGAGTTAAATATATACTTATGCGGATATGTATGTAGGTCATGAAAATACGAAGAGAGGTTGCACAGAGTTTGAGGCCTGCCTGGGTTACATGAAACTGTCAGAAACAGAGGGAGAGGGAGAGAGAGTATGATAGTATGGGGAGAGAATGAAGTCTAAAGCAAGGGAGTGGAGGAAATCAATAGTTATTTGCATATGTCTGCATGTAAAAATCATAGAAGCAGAAATGGGGATTATTTGGAGGGAGAAGAGAGTGGATTGGGAGGGCATGGAGATACAAATAGAGTAAAATATAACATGTTTGTTGGAAAAGTTTACAATGCACTACACTTCTTTGTATGAGAACAAAAAAATAATAAAATAGAATAGGTGGTTTTGAAAGACTTTGCTTATCCATGGCCAGAAAGCTTGCTCTTGGCCACGCGGGTGCTGCCCCCTGGCGGTAGAAGCCCCATGTTCGCCTTCGTTCTGACCGATCCCCAAAGCCCTAGTTCAGGACACTCTCAGGAGCCTACATTAGGGCAAACTCCGCTCGTCTCACAGAGGCCCCCTCCCTCATAATAGAACTATGAACAGTCTATGAAACTTAGGGAACACGGTACTGAAAGCAAATCCCAGAACAGTGTGGGGGCATACGATTTCCCACCACCGTATTTGTAAATCCTGTACTATTTTCTCGTTCCCCTTCCCGAGCTAGTCCAAACCAGGGACGTTCCTAGACTCCTCCCTCACTCTCCAGCACCTAAATGGTTCCCAAGGTCTCTCCCTGGTCTTCTCCGTGTCCTATGTGAGTGACCACCATCTTCTCTCCCTGGGAAGGTAAGTAGAGGGAAGAGAGGGGAGCGCAGGAAGAGGAAAGGAAAGAGGGAGGGCTAGGGACGGGAGGGTTGCAGAAGAGGGAAATTGAAAGGATCCGGGAGAGAAGGGCCCAAGGACTCTCCGCAGCTGGCAGGACTGTGGTCCAAGAATCGCTTGTGTGATGGCTTGTTTATCAACAGCAAACAGGTTGAAAGAAAGACATGTATTCACCTTAAATGAGGATGCAACACGGGTTGGCAAGTCTGTTTACAGCTGTATTTGTTATCTGAGTCAGTTGTAGTTGGTGACTTATCACCTCCCCTCACTTCCCTTTTTTGTCCCCCTCCCCTCCAGACAGGGCTTTCTCTGTGTAGCCCTGGCTGTCATAGAACTCGCTCTGTAGACCAGGCTGGCCTTTAACTAAGAGAGCCACCTCCCTCTGCCTCCTGAGTGCTGGGATTAAACATGTGCACCACCACTGCCCAGGGGACTTAATCCCTCCTAAAACCGTTAAATATTTCTGTAAAGTATCCCTCATTCCTTCCCTATGTGGTGCTTTCTGTGCAGTTCAGTAAGTACAGAGCGAAGCACTTTGTTAGGGACACACATAGACATAGGGACAGAGTCAAAAGACAGCATTCAGTCAGGCACGGGTTCAGACACATTTAAGGAAGAGTCAGGAGAGCTGGAAGACATAAGGGGAGAAGAGGAAGAGAATTCGAATCTGATCTCTGGATAAAATTACTCCAAAGAGGAGTGCTCAAATTAGTTTCTTACTTAATTCATATCGTTTTAATTTCTTAATTCGATGCTGATGCATTATTGGTGACTCTTGAGAACTGGTTCCCTTTACCAACAGGGCATCACTCCAGTCCACCAGGCATGTTCTAATGTCCTAAGTGGTTGCCTGAAACCACGGCAATACCTACCCCAAACAAGCTTTTTCTTATACCTAAGATAATATTCAACTTATCAGTTAGACATAGTCAGAGATCAACAACTATAGTCAGCAACAAAATAGGACAATCCATGCTGAGCATGGTGATACACGGCTGTCGCCTCAGTATTGGGAGACTGGGGCAGGAGGATCAGAAGTTTGAGGCCAGCCTGGGAGCACGAAAACTCTTTCAAAAAGATAAAACAAGGACTGGTAAGATGGTTCTTGCCCCCAAGCCTGAGGACCCCTGGAACCCACGCAGTGGAAGGAAAGAACCGAACCCCCAAAGTTGTCCCTGACTTCCACGTGTGAGTTTTGCATGGGGTGTGTGTTTTGTGTGTCTGTTCATGTGCACACACTGCTCTCCCAGAGGATCTGAGCTGGAGTCCTAGCATCCTCACCAGATAGCTTATCACCACCCAGGACTGCAGCTTCAGAGACTCCAACTTCCTCTCCTGGCTTCCGAGGACATTTTGTATGCATGTGCTCTCACCCCCCACATGAATAAAAAATAAAATTAATCTTAAAAAATTTAAGCCAATGGGTTGGCTCAGCAGGGAGAGGTGCTTGCTGTCAAGTCTGACGATCTAACTTTGAGTCTCAGGACCCATGTGATGGAAGGAGAAAACTGATGTCTGTGGGTTGTCCTCTGCTCTCCACACACATGTACGTGTGTGACACCACACATGCACACCTGCTCTCCACACACATGCTCACATGTGCACATCACACCTGCTCTTCACACACATAGCTATAAATATATTTAATAAAAGAAATTTAAAAACAAACGAGTGAATTAATAAAACAAAAACTCAAACATCAAAGACAAAAGCAAATGATCGCAATAAGCAGTAATTAAAAAGATACTTTGTGCTATGTAGGATCTTCAGACCTAGGCTGACAGTGGAGAGAGAAAAGGGTGAAAACCTCAGAGAAACAAGGACAGTAGGACTGGCTGAGGAATGGGTATACCATGAGCCTTTCTTCCTTCCTTCCTTCCTTCCTTTCTTCCTTTCTTCCTTCCTTTCTTTCTCTCTCCTTCCTTCCTTCTTTTTTTTTTTAAAAGGATTTATTTTTTTTATTTTATGTATGTGTTTTTCCCACATGCATGTACACTACACATGCACTGGGCATGTAGTGCCCTCAGAGGTCAAAGTGAGTTTTGGACTCTCTAGAGTTGGAGTTACAGGTGGTTGTGAGCCACCCCATGAGGGTGCTGGCAACTGAACCTTGGTCCTCTGTAAAGGGTATCAAGTGCTCTCAGCCACTGAGCCATCTCTCCAGCTCTCCTGGGCTTTCTTTTGAGGTACAACACAGGAAGTGTCTGTGCCATACACGTGTTTTATGGGTGGGGACAGCTCAGGAAGCAAGGCTTCACCACAAGAACACAGAACAAAGGAAAAGGTGGAGTCAATGATGTTTTCTGAGCTGCTACAATGTGCCAGGCACCAAGTTCAAAGATTTCACGTGCATGACCTCAAGACCTTCCTCTCACACAGGTGCTCAAAGAGAGGCCGTGAGAATTGGTGCAGGGACCTGTAGTCACACAGAAGCTCGGGAGCAGGATTGCTAGCATTCAAAGGCGTGCCTATGCAAAATGATACTCCAGCACTAACAACAGGACCCAGCGAGCGCAAGCGCATTCCTAGCTCTGTGTTAGGAGTTGAGGAGACCTGAGATATGCAGAGATAGTCCAGCCCAGATATACTGAGGAGTTTGCAGTTAACTGTGTGTATTTTTATGCACATGTATGTGGTGGTGTGTGCGGAAGTGTGCACGCATGTGGAAGCGGGAGGTTGACATTGTCTTCCACAGTTGCTTTTCTTCTCATTTTTAAATTAAACCAATTATTTATTTGTATGTACGTGTGCATGTACAGGCCATGGAGTATGTGTGGGGTCAGAGGACAACTTGCAGTCGTCTCCTTCCAATTTGTGGGATAGAACTCATGACATCAGGGTTAGCCTCAGGTACCTTCACCTGCTGACCCATCTTTCCAGCCCTCAGGTACCTTCACCTGCTGACCCATCTTTCCTGCCCTCAGGTACCTTCACCTGCTGACCCATCTTTCCAGCCCCCACCTTACTTTTGAGACAAGCTCTCGCTGAACTTGAAACTCATCAATGCAGCGAGACCAGTTGGTTAGAGAGCCCCCAGAGACCTGTCTTTGCCTTTGCAGCCCTGGGATATCAGGCCATCAGCAACATGCTCAATTTATTTCCCATGAGTGCAGGCGATCTGAACCCAGCTCCCCTTGCTATCTCCCCAGGCTCTTCAAGAGTCATGAAGAAGCTGTTTCTTACAGGAATTTACAGTCACAAGAAAGGCGCTCAAAGGTGGACACAACTCTCACTTTCCCTCCTTTGCAGAACCAGGGTGACTCTCTTGGAGGGTCAGCCCTGTGGTGTGACATTCAAAATCTGCCTCCCACCAACTCACTGCCTCCATTGGAGTGGTTGGTTCTCAAACCCCTTCTGCATGCCTCTGGAGTACTTGAAGTCAACAGAGAATACTAGGGGGTGAGGAAGCTGCAGGCCTGAATGGGGTACAAGGTATGACTTGCCTCCCTACTTCAGTTCACTCAGGCAGTTACTGTGGGAGGTTCCTCATATGGGACCCTGAAGGAAGCCACCAGTAACTCCCCAAGGTTGAGAATCCCTGAAGAAGACCTGGAAAGATCTGCTCTTCAGCCTTAAGTTTGCTTTGCAAGCCGGGTTCTCCTAGCCTGTGTAAGAGGCTTTGAAAGGTGAGGAGGTCAAGGTAGGGTGTGGTGGTATACATGCATGCTTGTCGTCCCAGAACTGGGGAGGCATGGGTAGGGATGCTGGGAGTTGGAGGCAAGCCTGGACTACATGGTGAGAGTCAGACTCAAAAGCAAAACAAAACAGAACAAGATAAAACATGAACACCTGGTGAAGGGCTACCTGAATTTCCTCCCTCATCCCCGACCTCTGTCCCCACACAGCTCTTGCTTACAAAGGGCTCCTCCAGACTCCAGCATGGGTCTCCTGTAGATCAGGCAGCCTTTGAACTCCCTCTGAAACTGAGGATGGCCTTAAACTCCTGATCCTTCTGCCTCTCCCTCCCAAGTGATGTTTGACAGGCATGCAACACCCCTCCTTGATTTATACAATGCTGGGGCTAAAACTCAGTGCTTTGCCCATGCTAAGCAAGCACCCCACCAATGAACCTATGCCCCCAGCACCCTCCAGGGTCATTTTAGGACTGCTGATCTCTGCAAAGCAAACACAAAGGACAAACAGCTGCCTTACTCTCTCACGGTCATGACCTGGCGGTTAGTAGTCAATTTTGCTGCCTTGGGGGATCTCAGATCCATTATTGCTTTGTCCCAAAGTGCCCATCTGTCCATCACTCCTCAAGATGCGTACTCACCCATCGGATCTTGATTCTTGCTGAAGAAGGCGACTACCGCTGTTAACAGCTCTGGCAGCTCCCATGTCAGACAGCCAGGGTTGCCAGTGGCACATGGGCCAGGCTAACCACAGGGTGGTTCTACTTTGCCCAATTTCCTCTTTCTCAACCAACCGCTGTTGTTGTTGTGTCCCCAGCAGCTCTGTGCAGTGGGCAGCAGCCTCAGGGGTTTGCAAGGACAGTGGAAAATAGGCAGAGGTGGGTTGTGAGTATCCAGGAGCCGACCCTTGGCGTGTACCTGCTGCAGATGTCATGGGGAAGTAGAGTAGAGAGGCAAGAGGGGAGGTTCGGCCCACTGAACCCCCACCCAATAGCTTCCTGTGGAGCCAACTGCTGAAGAGGAACAGGGTATGAGGGCCTCACCCTCACACATGGGTACAAAAACGGAGACACATGCGACATGCAAGTCACAGGTCTCCAGAGAGACATACACAGGAGCACACATGGGGACAGAAATGAACGTGGGTGTGTGGACCTATGGAGAGATGTGTGGAACCGAAGGCTGAAGTGGTAAATGTCTGACAGCTATCGTTCCTTTTGGCATCTGTTCATTCTTCTAGTGTAAACACCGTCACCATGGCTGACTCCAGTTCTTCAACTAATGCACCGTTACCAGAGCTGTTAGGGTTAGACCCTGAGCCCTCGGAGTCCCCTAACAAACCAGGTACAGAAACCCATCCTCAGAAACTCAGTCAGGGCTGGGGTCACTGGGTTAAATGCTTGCCCTGCAAGGAAGAGGCCCTGATGCCCTCCCCACCTGAATAAAAGCCCGGTATGCCAAGGGCACCTGTGATAATCCCAGCACTGAGCTGGCAGACCAGGAGGATACCAGGGGCCAACCAGCCTACACTAGTGAGCTCCAGGCTCAGTGAGAAACCTTGTCTTAAAGACTAAACTGGGAGCTGGGGGTGGTGGGATACAATTTCACTATCAGCACTGGGGAGGCAGAGGCAGGCAGATCTCTGAGGGCCAGCCAGGTCTTCAGAGTGAGTTCTAGGCCAACTGGGGTAAATAAGCCACAGTAAAAAAAAAAAAATAAAAAATAAAAAAAATAGAAAAGCAAGTTATTTCAATGTGGCTGCACTGGGAAGAGGAACAAAGAGACCCAGTGCTTCTTCCTACCCCTGTCCTCCAAGTCCATTTCCAGAGTCCTGACATTAGATTTAGGTTTAAATAGAAGGCAGGAGGCATGCATGGGTCTGGAGAGATTGCTCAGTGGTTAAAGTGCTCACTGCTCTTCTAGGGGACCTGAGCTTGTTTTAGGACACCCACATGGGTGGTTCACACTGCCTGTAACTCCAGCGCTAGAGGATCTAGTGCCTCTTTGGACCTCTATGGGCGCCTTCATACACATGCACGTATCCACACACGAACACACATACCCATGGGCACTTGCACACACATGCACATATCCACACACAAACACACATACCCATGGGCACCTGCACACACATGCACATATCCATACACAGACAAACAAAAAATAAACAAATATTTAATAAGAAGTGACATGCAGAAATATGGAGAGATGGCACAGTGGTTAAGGACTCTTACTGCTATTGCAGAGGACCCAGGTTCAGCTCCCACATGGTAGCATGATAGCTCACCGCTGTCTGTAACACCAACTCTAGGGGTCAGATACACTCTTCTGACCTCTTTGGGCTCCTGCACTTACATAGTCCACATACATACCTCTAGGCACACACACAGATACATAAAATAAATGACAACTATTTTTTTATTAAATATTTATTTATTATGTATACAATATTCTGTCTGTGTGAAGGCCAGAAGAGGGCACCAGACCTCATTACAGATGGTTGTGAGCCACCATGTGGTTGCTGGGAATTGAACTCAGGACCTTTGGAAGAGCAGGCAATGCTCTTAACTGCTGAGCCATCTCTCCAGCCCCATGACAACTATTTTTTAAAAGATCAGCATAGCTGAGCAGTTTGGATCAAGGTGTGGCTCCCTCCTGCTGTCATGGTCTTGGCTCTGGCATCTTCTGCAACGTGGTCTCAGAACTGTGGGAAATCTGAACGACAAGCTCCCTGTCCAGCTGGTTCACCTCCTTCCAGCTCGAAACTCCTGAGGAAGTCCCAGTTACTTGAGGTCTGTTATCTCAACAGTCAAGCAGTCAAAGGGAGCGGCACACATGCTGCTTTAGAATATTCCTGGGCTAGGGGTAATCTTGAAGAATTATTTATGACGACATAAAGAATCTTGTCGTCAAGCCCGCAGGTCCCAGTTTCAACTCCAGGACCCACCACATCTTGCAAAGAGAACTTCTGCAAATTGTCCTCTGACCTCCACAGATGTATGTGTACACACACACTCGAGGGGGGATAATAATAATTATAATAACAACAGTAATAATAATATGGACTATCTCCAGTCCTGCCAGGACAGGCCTACACCAGTGAATGTAAAGGTGAGACTTGGGTCCAAACTGAAGCTGAGTGGTCTCCAGCATGTTACTCTGGTGGGTTCTCAAATGTTGCCCTCTGGGAAACAGGTATGCACAAATAGTAGCGTCCACATGTGCAGAGAGCCCTGGGTGAACACACGTTTTACACTGGACTCTCCACATATATGTGGATCCATGCGCAGCTGCACACATGCACAGGGGAACATACACAGAGTGCAAGGCTAGAGGGAGTGAGGCAATATCACGCACACAGGATGAGTGAGAACAACCAAAGGAAGAATTTGTTTTGGCTTACAGTTCCAGAGGGCTAGGTGTGCTGAATGCTGGGGAAGGCAGGGAAACAGCAGCAGGAAGCTCAAGATCACATCTTTATAAACCAGCAAGAAGCAGCGTGCAAACTGTAAGTGCAGTAAAGTTACACACTCTCAAAGTCCATCCCCAGTGACAGTCTTCCTCCAGAACCTCTCCAAACAGTGCCACCAACTGGGGACAAATGTTCAAATAAATAAGCCTGTGTGAGACATCTTTCAATTGTACTACCCCAAAGGGGACACAGACCTCTGAGCTACCTCAGAGGTATTTGCCTAGGGCCAATCATGGGTATCTGGAGACACATGGGGATCTCACGCAGCCTCAACCATATCTGGCCTCTCAGATTCACCAGACCCCCACCAACTCCTTTGCCTTGTCTTGGCTCACAGTTGCGGATCATTACTCTTCTGGACTATTGGGCCTGCGATATGGCTAAGCAGACAAAGGTGGTTGCTGCTGAGCCTGATGACCTCAGTTCGATTCCCCATCCCGCACTAGTAGAAGGTAAGACCTGACTCCTGCAGGCTGGCCTCTGACCTCCACATGTGTGCTGTGGAATGCACACCCCCACACATGAACATTAAATAAATAAAAATGTAATAAACTAAAATTATTCAGGACAATTGCCAGCTGGTGGTTAAATGCATTGCCTATGTGTGCAAACAAGTGTGTGTGTTAGTGGAGGTCAGAGGAACCTTGAGTGTCATCCCATTGGTGCTACCCATGTTTATTTTGGCATAAATTGCCAGAGGTCTCTCCTGTAGCCAGGAATTCAATAAGTAGGCTGGGCTTGCTGGCCAGCAGTTCCCAGATGTGTCTATCTCCCTCCCCAGCACTAAGCTTACAACTGTGTACCACCATGTCCAGATATTTTTACATATTTTTTACATATTTTTACATGGATTTTGGGGATTGAATTCAGGTCCTTGAACTCACGAGGCAAGCTTTTACCTACAGGACCACTCCTTCAGTACCACTCAACTTTTATTGTTTTGTTATAATCATTGCTGTTTTTTTTTTCGAGACAGGGTTTCTCTGTGTAACAGCCCTGGATGTACTGGACCTAGTTCTTGTAGGCCAGGCTGGCCTCGAACTCACAGAGATTCACCCGACTCTGCTTCCTAAGTGCTAGGATTAAAGGCATGCACCACCACTGCCCGGCTAATCATTGTTATTTTAAGACAGGGTCTTTCTAAGTTACTCAGGTTGTCCTTGAACTCATCTGTAGTTCAGACAGATTCCTAATTTACATGCCTTTTGCCTCACTCTGTAATGACAGCATGTGCTTCCATGCCTAATTATGTTTTTGACAGTGTGTGTGTGTATTCTTGATGAGATCAGGCTATGCCCTTAAGATGAGTAATCTTGATTGTAAATTTAACCACATTTGGAATTAACTAAAACCCAAGCAGCTGGGAACACCTGTGAGGGGGTTTCCTTAACTAGATTATTTGTGGCAGAAAGAACCACCCTAAAAAATACAGGCTATATCTTCTGGAGGTAAGATACATTAAAAAAAAATGAAAGAAGGGAGCTTTTTTGTGGAATAATCTTTATGTACACTGTAAAGATGTGTCTTTGCCAAGGTGCCTTCTGATTGATTTAGTAAAGAGCTGAATGGCCAATAGCTAGGTAAGAAGGTATTAGGCAGGACTTATAGACAGAGAGAGCTCAGGGAAGAATAAAGGCGAGTTGCCAGCCAGATGCAGAAGGAGTAAGACATGTAGGAGGAGATGTAAAAGCCAAGAGCCACATGGCAGCACATAGATGAACAGACATGGGTTAAGTTA